>JAPKLY010000166.1:255900-279594 GCA_026898435.1 Prunella vulgaris | reverse complement strand
ATCTCCATCCTAATCTTTTTGGAGATGGGAAATGGGTTTAGCCCAAGCCCAATTGAGTTGGAAAATCTGAAATAATTACTGTTTGAATTAATCTTCAATAAACGGGAGCACTTGCATCGTTGTTTAATACTAGCTACTTCTTGATTTTTGTGTGACTGAAGACCACTTGAAATTTTGTTGCATCATATATTGACATTTTCGTTTAGATTTAAAATCTTATTTTTATATCTCACATTTTATTCACACTCAAAATAATAATAAATATATAAATTATTACACTTCTCAACACTTTTACATCTCTTATTCATTCATTAATAACATCATATTTTTTTCTCATGATCATTCATCATCTTTCCTACTTCACACTGCAAACAAATAATACAACATCAATCATCATAAAATATTTGTTTGACATGAATTAAAATTTCAAAACAAACACATGTATATTTTTATTTATCAAAGATTTTACCGTTTGATATAATCGTAAGGAATGGAAAGGGTATGAAATGAAAGTCATAGTTCTCATATAGCTGAACTATGATTGATTCTTTAATTTTTGGATATCAAAGTCATAATAGAGTCATTCCAAACACACACTATAACTTTGATTACCATTACTCACTTCCAAAAGTCTCCAACCAAACACCCCCTAAGAGTTTAAAAGTTATGACTTCACACAACCACCTAAATTTCAAAATAAATGTAGCTTTAGAGTGTCAATTTTCATGTCTATCCAGCTTGTTGGAGCTTCTAATATTATAGTGTTGCTCGTTAAACATAACCTTAGGGCATCTCCAACAATGTCCTCAATTTTGAAGTACTCTATCCTTCATTTTGAAGGATAGAGTCCTCTATATCAAAAATCTTCTCCAACAACAACACTCTATATTATTATATTATCTAGAAAAAAAAGAAAGAAAATGACAATATTGTAATTAAAATCATCCTCTAAAATAAGGATGGAGTACTCCAAATATAGAGGATTTTGGATGATCCTTCATCCTCCATATGATTTTTAAAGTATTGTTGGAGAGGTCAAATACTCTACTTACAAGAGTATCCTCTATTTTGGAGGATTGTTGGAGATACCCTTAGAGTGTAATTCAATCTTCACGTCATCTAATTTACCCAAGCTCCTAATATTGTGGTGTTGCTCGTCAAGAGATAAATTATTTTAACTTTAGAAGCATCACATCAAATTTTTCCCTAATATTCTTGAACAAATTGACTACCAACTCTACCAATTTTTCTAATGAGGACTAGTTCTTGCCTATTTCTCTTTTTGATTAATTGATATATTTCATGAAATATTCATAAAAAAGTATCTCATATCTGAGATAAGAATTGATAGCTAGCCGAAAGTAAATGTGGTAGGATATATAGGATGAAAGTGCATACATAATCCACACAGCTTTCTCCAATGCATTTATTAACCCAAACTTTAAGTTTACTCAACAAAAGGATTTTTCTTTTCTTTTTAAAAGGCAACTAAAGGAATTATGTTGTCTTATTATGGCCTTAACGAATGTGACGAGGCTATGTATGTTCATTACTATTTAATGACTTGCATGATTACTAGTATATACGAAATTAATCATGAAACCAATCATTACTATTAACTATTACCTCAATTCCTAGAAAGTTTATGGTATAAGAAAATCTAATATGTATAATAATGCATAGGGTGGATTGGTGGAAATAGTAAACTAAGTAAAGTGAAGATTTTGAGTATTCAGATTATGAAAGATATTTTTATTTTGAAAATATATAAATTTTTTTAGGACAAAAAAAAAGTATGCAAATATTTTATTAAATTATAATTCATCTTATAAATTTTTAACAAAATAGATTTAATCTCAAAATTAATATTTTATTATATTTAATCTAAATTTCTCTGACAAAATTCAAATTTGATCCAAACTCGGCGGTATAATTCGAAATGTTATTTTGAAGATCGAAATTGATAATTTTTTTATAAAAATGATGATATAGCATCCATTTGAGATAATTATAATCAAATTCTCTTTTCTTCTAAGATTTTAAAATATATATAATAGTAAAAGAAAAGGAGAATAAATCATAATTAGCACTCATGGATGTTAAACTTTAAAACGATATCGTATTGCTTTTTACAGATTCAGGACAAATCTAGACTTTGTTAAAAAAATTGTGATTAAATATCATAAAAAAATTAATTTTAGAATTAAATCTGATATGTGGTTTAAACTATATAATTAGGACCATATGTACTTGCATCTAACACATGACAATAACTTATTTAAATGTGATGTTTAATTAACCCTTAGAAGCTTTGAAACACGGGAAATTTCCCATTTGTGGACTCATTAGCCGGTACAAATTGTGCAGTGATAATATTAATGTTCTAAAAAGTGGTTCATTTTGAATCGTTACACCTGGACGGAGACCGGTGAGCTAGGTTCGATTTCCTAAAATAAAACTTTTATAATTTACATAAATTCATTTCACCATTTTGAGCATGATAGACAATACTAGTAAGTATATGGTGCATGATGCATACAACTCCTTTTACATCCTTGAAAAAGAAGAAACAAGTGCAATTAGAATCCATGCAAGAAAAACTGCAAGGATGGTAATTATGGTGGGCATTCTTCCTCCATCACTTCTCAAGACCATGGCTTCATAAACTGGCCAACTATTCACCATCCCAAAACTTGCAACAACCAACTGCCCCAACCATTCGTTCAACTCTGATCCGCCTCTCAATATTCGCAAGAACCCCACAAAAAATGCGACTAGGTTTATGATTGCGGCCGCTGATAATGGCACGAACAAGGGAGAGGGAAGACCGAAGTGGAATTTTCCTTCATCGTACTGTTTCCTTAGTTCGACGTCATTCACTTTGTTGGTCACATTAAATCCTCTTGTGGCAAGGCCCAAGTGATTGATTATGTATTCTGAAGCTCCAAACAAATCAGAAGAAAGGATCCTCATGAGCCACATTCTTTGATCGCTCCACCATCTTAAAGGTGTCCCTTGGGCTAACATGAACTCGACCAAGTCTTGTCCGTAGCTCCCAATAAATAGGAACGCGTACAACAAAAACCATGGACTCGAGGCCTAAAAAGTAGGAATTAATGTAACTATAAGGGAGTAACAATTGAAGAACAACATATATGTCTGTACCTTTGGGAAAATGGAGATATTGTTGAGCATAGCAGCTTGAGGGAGGAAAGAATAGACCATGACAGGAAGTGACCAAAAGGGCCCAAAAGCATAGTAAGAGTAACAATGAGCCATCAAGGGACCGATATACCTTGTGCCATATGTTAATGGGCTGAACTTTGACAAAGATACTTCAAGAAGGCCGACGGACCAGCGCTTGGTCTGTCTTACCACGTCGTCGAGGGATATTGGCATCTCCGACAAAAATGCTGCCCGCTTTGGATCGCAAAATATGGACTTCCATCCCTCGCAGTGCAGCAAGTAACCGGTGTAGAAGTCCTCCACAAGGGACCCATATCTGAATCCAATCTGCAAAAATGCATGTAGGGAAAGGAAACTACTTGTTTAAACTTATAATAGCAATTTACATCCTATAATTTATAAATTTTTATTCATTCTACTCTATCAATTTTAGTTCTGAGGGGTCTAATTGCAGTCATCTTTTGTTCAAATTTAGCCCTTTTCGGTTGAAAAAATCGAACATGTCCGAAGAATGAGACACTCTAAGACTGAAATTAGAATTTAGACACATTAGAACAGGAATTGATAAATTATAAATAAAGAGAAATTATACTGAATTAACCAACCTATGAGGTAAATTGATACTATTAACTCTTTAAACTTTAATTAACTGCTCGTTTTTCACATGATTATCAAAATAAGTACATCATGCATCAAGACTAACCTGATAGCCCCACTTGCTATGTTTCTCATAATCACAAGCTGTCACAAGATGGGATAGCTCCAAAGTAAGTTGATGATTTATAGGCTTGTTGACAACATAACGGGGGCTCAATTCTGGCAATTCAGGCTCGATCATGGAAGACGGGCCGCCATAAAAGGCTCGTCTGTTGAAGAAGGTACCAGTGCCGAAGTAATCAGGACCCAACAGGCCATTCAAACCCAGGGGGTTAATATGGAAGGGGCGCCTAAACTCGGATGCATAGATATCGGCCTTGTTAAGGCCGTTGAAACGAACAGGGAACTGAAGATATGCCAAGTTGGAGTTGAGTGAAGAGTCCATGAAGTAGCACAGCATTTTGTTGAGAGTAGATGGATCATTGGAGATCATGTCACAGTCCAAGGTCAGAAATATCGGAGCATTCGTCATCACTGCTGATACACGAACCTCCGAAACACAAACAACATCTGTTATTAGAGGCCATGCAATGGAACAGGTGCACAACTAAGACTGTTCAATGAAAACAGCTAATACTCTGCAGTCAAAACAACTAATACACCTCATAGTTTGTATTTTAACCAGCTGGAGAGTAATCGAGTAATTAAGGTTAATAGTTGTGTAATTACCAGAGCATTGAGGGCTCCTGCCTTAAAGTGATGGGGTGATGTGTGGCTCTTCTGCCTCGACACGTAGATCAGGTTTGGCATGGAACACCTTGCAGCATCTTTGTCTTCACTACTTTGTGAAACAACCTGCAGTTTTAACAGAAGGTCAAGTGATCAATAGAGATGCATTGGTTAAAATGGTCAAAGACGAAAGGCGAATGTGGTCCTTGAACTGGATATCGAGTCAAAATTGAAAAAAAAACTTACTTGAACGAGAGAAGGATGATCATGGATGGTAAAATCTTTGCCCCATTTGGCAAAAGCTTTGGAACTGCTTTTGTACTCATCACCAATAATATATCCCTTGTCAACCACATCGTTCACTCTTTTTTTCATTTTCTCATACAGTTCCTGCAGTATGTATGTATGTATGTATATGCAAGTTTCATATCATATTAATAATATGGCATAATGATATATTGTTGACACTATGCATGATTGTGTATAAATCTCACTTTCAAGATTCAACTATTAAAATTCTGTTCTAATCAATAGTAAATTTATATGCCATACATATAACTAAATTGTTGGAGACAACTATTTTTATGTGCTACCTACCATGCATTCAATATTCATTCATTCATTCTATTTTGATCATTTTTACAAGTGAAAAACTGAAATATACTTAACTTAAAACTTTTGGTCTTTTCGTTCTTATTCAAGTAAGAATTAATCAAGCATAGATCCATTAGAATGAAGTATTAAAAGAGGAATATGTGCTCCATACATCTTCCACATAAATGGTACGTGTTCGCTACAACAAAAATCTAGTTTAGAGATATATTGTTTTGAAATAGTGTAAAAAAATTGAATGATTAAGATAAGGATAAGTAAAAAAATCTTATATTATAAAGAGTACGAATACTTGCGAACGAAAAGACAAAACACTTTCTCTGTCATTTAGCGCCAATTCATATTTTCAACTATTGGTTTTAGGTTTAGTCCATTAGAGGTGAATCACTCTCAATGTGTGTCTACAAGAGAGTGGGTGTATATATCACTTGATTAGATTTAATTATATATTGCATTTACAAGACCAGCTGTAAATATAATAATTAAATATATGTCATTAAGATAATTGGGCAATTATTCTATAATATCTTGGGTTGATCACCAAGATTCAAGAATCGCCCTTGACCACAATTAATATATAATTGTAAGTTTGTTTTGCAAGTGCATTTTAAAAAATTTACATAAAATACTATGGAAAAGACACGTATATTATTATTAAAAAATATATTTTTTAAAATTCATTTAATAATAACATGTGTGAGTTTTCTGTAACAAATAATACAACTTTTAAAAAATGAGTGCATGATGAAAAAGTAAGGGGGTGCTTGTTTCAAATTCTTCAATGGTAATGGGAATAAAATTTTATTTTTCTCATTTAGTCTTACATATGTTGAATGAGAGTTTATGTTCATGGTGGTTATATCATTAATGTTGTGCTCCAATTTTAGAAAAAATTGATAAAAAAGAAAGTTGTTGAGTGTGTTATGGGGGATTGATTGAGAAGAATGATTATAAGATGAGATGGAGGTAATCAAATGGGGGTAATGATTACCTTATTTAGGAGAAAAAACAATATTATGTACCTCATTTATTCTAATTCCATACAATAATTACTATGTTTTTATCTCATTTTCATTACCATTGAATAATTTTCATATCAAGCGCCCCTAAGACTTGTCTTAATAATTATGAGACCTGATTCTCCGGTTGTAGAATAAATGGGTATATATGAGAAAAATATGATATTAATTTCAATTACAATATGACATTATTTTAACATTAATGTACAAAATAATATAACAAAAAAGTGAAATAAAGATACTAACTTTGATTGAAACATGGGTACCACTTTAACTTAAATATGATGAGTGCATGCATAATATGAAAATGACAAAGAATTCTATGATGTTTCATAAAGTAAAATTAATAATATTAAATATAGTAATTGATAACATACATTTATTCATTAATATTTATAAATTGAAAACTGATTGGGCAAAATGTTATAATAATCGTGAATACATTTAAAGGTACAATAAAATTCATGCTATAACCTTCTCATAAGTGAATTGGGCAAATTGTAAGGTTATTCATCGAAGTCCTACTCTTCTAGGCACTAGATGCATCGTGCAACTCAAGTTTAGTTTTAAAAAATTATATAAAATATTAATGAAAAATTACACATGTTATTACTAAAAAATGTATCTTTAATGATATAACTTTTTAATAATAATTTATATAACTTTTTAGTAATAAATTATATAATTTTTAAAAAATACATTTGAATTGTACGGTGCACGAAATACTTACTCAATCACCGAAACGTGAGTTGACTATGACTCGAAGTCGACTTTAAGCTGGTAACCATAGAGAAGATTTAAAAATAGGGTGATTTACATATAAGTTAAAAAAAATCACTATATTTACGAATAGATTCAAAATATTTTACACGAAAACATATTCATTTTCTGCATAAAACCTCTTTTTAAACTTATTAGCAAATCACCCTTAAAAATATCAATGTCCCCTTGTAAGTTGTAACCACAAATTTAACATGCAATTACCTTAATATCCCGACTCTCAGAGTTGGGGTTTGACCCGAAATAGGCTTCGGGGCACCGCTCCATGACCCTATTGTCCTTGCAAAACGGCAACCACTCCTTCCCAAACTCAGCAGCCTCCATAAGAGCAAAGAGAGTTAGCTCTGACGCCCCATCATCGGACACGTATACCGACAGCTTCTCCGTCGGATAATCGTAGGCCATCGCCGACAGGGCAGTGACCGCCACACCTATCGGGGGCTCCTTGGTTGGATCCGCGGTGCATATGAACACGTCCAGTGCCGGAAAATCCTCCGGCGTCTTTAGGACTTGGTGTAGATTTTGGGGGAAGGGCTCGGATACGACGGGGTTGATGCGGAAGGCCTGGGAGTTTAACCACATGAAAGCGAGGATGATATCAGCTGTGAACATGGAGACGGCGGCGAAGGTGGGGCGGAGGAGGGTTCTAGCATGGTGGTAGAGTAGGGCGGCGATGGCGGCGGAGTAGACTGAGGCGAATAATCGGTTGAAAATACGGCGGCGGAGAGGCTTGGAGGACTGGAGTGGAAGCTCTGGTGATCTAATTTCCATTTCTTGTGAGCGGTCGTTTGATGTGAGAGAAACAGCGAGGGAGAGAGATTATGTATATTTTTCTTAAAATAAGAATAGACTAATTTTTGAAAAGTTGGTGTGTTGACTTGTGTACCATCATTTTACGGGGCTTAATTTAAAAAATCGTTTTTAAAAAATCATGTATATTCACTATCACTGTTATACATATACACCATCACTGTTAAAAAATTATGTATATTTTTATAACAGTGATAGTATATATGAATAATAGTGATAGTAATTACACATAACAGTGATACGAGTTGATGTGAACTCGAGTTCACTAGAGACCTACTCTAATTTTAAAAATAGCCCAGTCAAATCTTTTTTTTTTTTAAATAGACTTATTTATTCAATATATACTATAATAGCCTTCTTTTAAATAAATAATATAAAATTATATTATTTTATATATTTATTAAATTGTTCAGTTGTTCATATTGTTCGGTTGTCCAGTTGTTTAAATTTTTTAAATCTACATTGTTGTTCAGTTGTTTAAATTATTGAGTTGTTCAACAATTTAAGTTGTTTAAATTATTTAGTTGTTCAGTTATTTAATTTATTCAGTTGTCTAAATTATTCAGTTATTTAAGTCGTTCATTTGTTTACTTTTTTAAATTTACATAGTTGGTTCAGTTGTTTAAATTATTTAATTATTTTAGTTGTTCAGATAAATAATTTTATTTAGTTATTCAATTGTTTAAGTTATTTACTTAGTTGTTCAGTTGTTTAAATTATTTAATTGTTTATTTATTCTTATTCATTAGTGTATGTTATTTAATTATTATAATTATTCATTAATGTAAATTATTTAGTTGTTCATTAGTATGAGTAGTTTAGAGTTTTTTAAAATAAAAAAATGCAGCATGTGTGGACAGACAGGGCACAACCGATTAACATGTCGAGATCCATTACTCATGGTGGATAGACAAGTATTAAGTTGATGCAATATTGTAGACTTAATATATTGAATCTGAATAATTAGATATTTGAATTACGATGTTAAACATATGGGTAATATTTTATTATATGAGAATATTTAACTTATTTGAATAATATTTTTTTAAAAAAATATGTTCAATTTAATGTTTATTTTTCCATAATACTTTTGAGGATTAAAAAATCAAAACAGATGTTTAATCAATTGAAAATAAGTAATTATTTATTGTTTTGAACAAACGTATTCTCAATAGTATTAGTTGTGATAAACAACCAAATATTGCAAAACATAGTTGTATTCAACAATCAAATATAAACAACTCGATTGTATCTCGCTAGAAAATAATTTTTTATTAATTTTCTAAGGTTAAAACCTCAAAATTAATATTTTCATAAAAAATAAGTAATTACGTATTAATTTGAACAATTGTGTGAACAAACTTAATCACATTATTACATCGGACACTTAAACAATCAAATTACCGTGAGTATTACTCACATTTTACCTTGCACTAATGAAATAAGTTTTCATAAGTAAAAAAACAACTCAATTTTAAATAACTCTCATTTATATCAATAAAAATAATTTTTTCTTATGATTTTTTAGCTTTAAAGGTCAAAATTAATATTTTGTCTCTAAAAAAGTTATTACTTATTGATTGAACTTTTATATGAACAACCTTTATAAAAAAGTTAACTCAGTTATTGAACAAATATTTTGTTGAACAACTAATATTTAAACAACTCTTATATATATCAATGAAAATAAAATTTCTTATGATTTTTCTGTTTTAAAAGTCAAAATGATATTTTGTCACTAAAAAAATTAATTACTTATTTATTGAACTATTATATTAACACCTATAATAAAAAAAAATTAACTCTATTATTGAACAACTCTGTTGTTGAACAACTCTCATGTATATCAATTAAAATAATTCTTATGATTTTTTAGCTTTGAAGGTCAAAATTTATATTTTGTCACTAAAAAATTAGCTACTTATTGATTGAACTCTTATATGAACAATTAATAAAAAAATTAACTCGGTTGAACAACCCTTTTGTTGAACATCTCCATTTTAGACAACTCATTTGTATATCAATGAAAATAAATTTATGTTATGAATTTTAAAATTTAAAAGTCAAAATTGATATTTTTTCACTAAAAGAAATTAATTACTTATTGATTGAACTCTTATATGAACAACTGCAAAAAAAAGATTAATTCGGTTATTGAACAACTCTGTTGTTGAACAACTCAATTGGAAACAACTCATACGTATATCAATGAAAATAAATATTCCTCATGATTTATCACTAGAAAAAATATAATTACTTATTGATTGAATTCTTATACGAACAACCTTAATAAAAAAATTAATCCAATTATTTAATAACTCTGTTGTTGAACAATTCATTTTTAAATAACTTAGTTATATATCAATGAAAAACTAACGATTGAACAACATAACAATTAAATCTAAACAACATAAATTCTAAACCACTTCAATATTAAATATAAGTTATCCACTCTACTTATAAACATTGGAACATAATACTAAATTTATATGACCATAACAATAATTTTACATATTCCAGTACAAATGTAATCTATGAAGAGCAAATTATACATATATTCAACTCATCAAAAGATTGCATCTGGATCGCAAATCACACCCAAATTGTTGTCTTTTATGGTATCTTTTACTTTGCATTTTCTAAGGTATCTTTCACTTGAATATAATTAGGTGTGAGTACTGATTTCCAATAACACATTCTTGAAATTTTACCTACGATCTTTGATGCGCCAGAGAATTCTATGATGCCAGGGATACACTCAAAAGCCCAAACCTTATAAATAAAATAAATAAATGAAGTTGTCCATAATTATTTACAATAAATTTAAAAACTATTTAATGTATACATTTGAGTGTATACCTGCAATGCTAATGTAAAGCCACAAAATAAGTATTGTTCTTTACTTGTCGTCGTCCTGCGAAATCTATATAATATGTAATCATAACTTCATTCGGTCTATCAGACATTGTGTCGAATACCTTGTGCCCAGCCCTATTTTCCAAAACTTGGTTAACCAGGATAATACAAATTATACATCTCGCCACACAAAACTCCTTCTGCTAATGTGAACATTCTTTCTATGCATCTACAAATTGATAAGTAAGCGAAAAGCTTAATTCACTAAACTAATTCCACTACCTCAAATTCTAAAACCAACAAGAGTTCACAAAAATTTCAATCCAATCACCGAGTCCACCAACACTTGTGTCCAGAGCAAAGAGAATGTTCGCTTATTGTCTTGTTATCTATCTCAATATATGGAATAAATCAATTTTTAGAAAAACAGTATTAAATTTGGCAAGAAATTAGAGGAATAATGAAAAAACATCATTGCATTTAACAAGATTTTTTTTTTCATTTAAATTAGAGTTATTCAAATTTGGGGCTTTGTAATTGAAGAAGAAATTTGTTAAGAGATGAAGAGAATTAGAAATTGGGGGTAGAGAGAATTATAAATTGAGGGGAGAGAATGAAATACATAAACAGCTTTGTAAGATTTTTTTAATTAATTTTATTAAATAAATATTTAAATTTGGTCAAAGGCCATTTATAAAATTAAGTTGAGTTATTAGGTCATATTTGACTATTTCCACTCATTTTATGATAGACGGATTCTTTTTTTATTTAATCATAATACTGTATTGAATTTTGTATTCGTCATTTTATGGTAAATTTTTTGAATTTGCATATTAATTTTTCACACGGTGAATCCAAAATTCTAGAATCCATTGTAAGAATCTTATTTATTAATTATTAAATATATTATTTTAATTGAATATTATTATATTATATTTTCTATATCCCAAATATTTATTCTTATTTTTTATTTTTGTCTATCCCTCAAATCTTGATAGGGAGTATAAGGGGGTATAATATGAATTTTTGTATTGACTTATTTTGTTTGGTAAAGGATACAAATTTTATATTGACCCAGTTTTTATACAATCGACCCTGTAAAAGAAGAAGTCACGTTACAACGTTACACTCTTTTCACTGTTCACAATGTAATTAATAAATTATCTCACCTTCCCCACCTTACAATTTCTGTATGGCTTGAATATTAACTTTCATTCTTATATATCTACATATTACATCTACCAAGTAAAATTACTTTCTCTCTCTATATATTACACCCTATCAAGTGAGATTACTTTTTAAGACTAATTTTATGTAACTTTTCTATTATGCCCTACCAAATAACATTATATAGATTTTACTTTCAAAATTTATAACACATAATATTGGCTACCAATCACCACCTCACAAACAATCATTTTATTCTCTACTAAACCCCACAATTATTCCATAATATTATTATTTTATCTCATTTCCCTTAAAACTCATGTCTACACAAAGTGGAATAAATTTGGGGGACGAAGGGAGTATAATCTAAAGAGTAGGTGTTGATGAAATAAGTTGATCCAAGTGCTTAAGGAAGTAATTAACGGAATTCCGGATGACGTGTCCCAAAAGAGCTGACCAAATACCAAAAGATCATAAGAAAAGAGTGTAGATGCAGCTAAATCAAGTGAAAACTAGCAAAGAAGAAAAAGAATAATATGAAGGACAAGAAATAGGAATGCAGCAGTACAAGTTGCAAGGAGGCGAGCAGCTCAGCTGCTCACCCAACGAGCTGCTCGCCACCCTATGGCACATAGGTGGCGAGCATGTCATCCAATTTATGGGAGAGGTGAGCAACTCACCTGCTCGCCCAACCAACTGCTCACCTCCTATGGTGCATTATAACTAGCTGCTCGCCACTTTGGTACCTGATCACCAATATCTTATTTTCTCCATTTTTGGTCAATTTTCTGTTGTAATTATCCCATTAGACACAAAAGGGACACGTGTAAGCTTCCTAAGAAGCGTGGCAAGGTACCTGCCTCCACCTGCTTATGTTTTTACCTATAAATAGGCCTCATTTTTCAGAAATAAATCAAGTTTTTCGGTGCCTTAACGAAGTTCTGCTAAAATCTTTCTAGAATTCACAATTCGCAATTCCAGTAAGCTTAATCTGTGATGCTGTTAGTGAAATCCAGTTAAAAAACCACATGTAAATTCGTATTGCAAAGATTTCATTAAAAGTTTGGCGCTAGAAGGAGGGCTCGAACCTCCATTTGATGGATTCTCCAAGTTACTGGAATGGAAACTGCAAAAATTTGATGGAAACCTGCTTATTCACCTGCTCACTGAAAAATAGCTGACATTACGTAAAATGTCTCGGGAAGTTTCTCAACCTAAGGTAACATCACACGGGAGGAACAATAACCACCAGAATTAGAGAGCACCAGAACCTGAACAATCAACAACAGTTCAGGGTGCAGCAATAAATAGATAACAGGTAGAGCACACTGGTGTTCCAGCTACCCAAGTGGGCCAAAATTATATGCAAGGATTATCTGAATTGCTCCCGTTCTTGTAAAGTTCCGAAGATATATTTCGTATGACGGCCCTCTGCAGGGTGTTACAACAACAACAAGGAGCAGCAGGTCCATCTAGGATACGACCTGAACCAGAACCCGTTCACAAACAGACAGTTCAGCATCAACCAGAGACCGAGACTGATAGCGAACAAAGGAGAAGACGAGAAGAGCACATGAAGCAAAAGATCATAGATCAGTTAGGTCCACAGGGCATACGAACGTGGAGTGTAGTGGATGAATCCAGTCATAGTACCCCGCAAAACAGATTGCCGGAGCGACGAGATTACAAGTCACACGGGCAACCCATGTCGACTTCTCATCCTCCAAGTCGAATGCAAGAAGCAGATCACGAAAAGCAGGCGTCAGTTCATGAACGGTTACATTAGCCAGCACTAGAGAGGTTAGGTCCTGAAGGTGTTCAAAAGGCCACCAAGATTCCAACGAAGTCCCACCTGAGCGATAGAGTGTCTGGCTCCGCTCGTTCTGAGCGAGAGGAACGGCCACCACGTCCTCAAGCTGAGACTTCAGACGGAATCTTGCAGTCCATGAAGAAAGCTATTGAAGACTTACAGGCCAAGGTGTCTCTGCGCCCGGAGGGTGAATCAACTTTACAGATTCCATTGTCACCACTGTCACCATCAATTCTTTCGGCACCGATTCAGTCGAAAATCCAATACCTGACAACTAATCTGTACGAAGGAAGCTCTGATTCGAAGGTTCACATCTCCAAATACACGGATTATATGATCTCAGTGGTAGCGTCTGATGTAACCCAATGCAGAATTTTTCCGTTTTCTCTTGGAGATCATGCCCATCGATGGTTCACAGTGATGCCTCCAGCATCGATAACTTCCTTCACACAGTGAGTCAGGAGTTTTATTACATTTTTCTGGAGCGGCGTCATGCTTCGCTCAGAAGCACCGACTGGCAAACCTCGTACAAGAGACAGAGGAATCAGACCAGCAATTCCTCAAGCGATTTGATAAGATTCTGCTCGAAGGTGAGCCAGTGAGTGAGACACGAAGGTGATCGCCGCACTGGCAGGATTGAAGAAGGGAACTGAGTTATGGAAGGAGATGCACCTCACTAGCCCAAAGACTTATGCAGAGTTCCGAAGCAAAGCCGGAATATATGTGGCAATGCAGAAGGCATTGAAGAAGTCACTAGGAGAGAATAAGGAAGCTCTGATGGCGACAGCCAGAAAGGTACTGACTATGTCCATTGACCAAGTTTACAACGCGGTCAATGGCAAGGGAATATTGACGCCTCCAAGGAAAATTAAGGTGGATCCAAGGAAGGTAAACTCGGGAAAATATTGTGCCTATCATCAGACAATGGGTCATTTCACAAGCTAGTGCAAGGACTTGTTAAGGCAGTTATGGAAGTTCTATGAAGACGGGAAATTGTCCGAGTTTGTGAAGAAAGCCCCAGGGAAAAGACCACGGGAGACCGATGAAAGGGCGGAAGATGAAACCAGCAAAGACGAAGGAAGGACGGACCAGAGAAACTGGCGAGTGCGTCGTGCTCCACCCCCTCAGTCGGGATCGGTAAGAGAAATTTTGGTAATTGAGAACCAGATGGGCCATGCAGGTGGATGTACAGATGGGAGACCACCCCCATCGAAGAGGCAGAAGAAGACCAAACTGCGCATTATTGACCAAATCATGGAGACCAGTTTGGGACCCTCAACCAAGCCTACTGCAGAATTAACATTCTATTAAAAGGACTTGGAGGGAATCATGATCCTGCATAATGACTCCTTGGTCATCAGCACAAACATAATGAATGCAAGAGTTCACAGACTACTGGTCGACACTGGAGCATACACAAATATTTTGTTCAAGAGCACTCTAGACCAGATAGGGGACTTCGAATCCTATATCAAAGATTGTAATCACAGAATTATAGGATTCGGGGAGACAGTTACAATTCTCCTAGGCACGATACGTTTGTTTATTGAACTTGTATAGGTCGACGATCCCGATAGGAGACTGACAAGACAAGTAGATTTCCTTGTTGTAGACCAGCCATCCTCCTACAACGGGTTCCTCGACCGACCTTTTTTGCATGAATTTAAAGCTTCCTGTTCGACTTACTACTATTGTATGAATTTCCAACACCGAATGGCGCTGGTACAATCAAAGGCGATCAAAAGTAAGCCCGTGAATGCTTATTACAAGTAGCACCATTGGTAACACACATACATGTAATTGAAAGTTCTCCCCAACGTACTGAACTGAGACCTGAGATGTTGGCTGCTTCACATGATGAAGTAGACCCAATGGAGGTCGAAAATCCAGAACACGTACAAGGGAACTAACATAATCAATAAACAACCATCCTGGCGGAATCAGAGCCTGAAAGGCACCTTAACGGCGAACGACCGGACGAGTGCCTTCTCGGCCAAGATTTCGAACCCAGATTGGAGTGTAAACCGATGGAAATCGAAGATGAATTGAACATCGACGAGCCTATTTTCAATCCAAGATGGAAGGAAAAGTGAAAATGCGCCACACCAATGGAAGAATTGATTGTCGTTAAAGCTTATTCGAACCAAGACGATCTCGAACTTCTTATCGGATCTGAGTTACCATAGCCATATCGGTCACAGATGATTAAGTTCTTGAAGAACAATCTCGATGTTTTTGCATGGTCCCATTCAGACATGACAGGAATTCCAACAGAATATGTCTGTCATCGCCTCAACATCGATCTAACTCAATGGCCAGTTCGACAGGAATTCCAACAGAATAATGTCAAATGTTCGCTCCTAGCATAAACATTCCTCCACAAGAGATGAAGACGGTGTATAGCCCATGGCCGTTCGCTAAATGGGGTATCGACATCATTGGACCGTTCCCACCTGGGAAAGAAAGTGTGAGGTTTGCAGTGGTTGCCGTGGATTATTACACTAAATGGGCGAAAGCCGAATCGATTGTAACAGTAACACAAGAAAAAATGATTTCAATTTCATCTGGAAGAACTTGATCTATAGATTCGGCATACCTCGATCGATAGTAACGGATAATGGCCCACAATTTGACAGAAAAAATATCCGAGAGTTTTGTGATACTTGGGGAATCAAAAAGTATTACTCGACTCCCTACCATCCACAATCAAATGGCCAAGTTGAAGCGACTAATAAAATCATCAAGAGAACGTTGAAGCTTCGTTTAACGGGAAAGAAGAAAAGCTGGTCGGAAGAACTCCCTGAAGTATTGTGGTCATACCGAACGTCATTCAGAACAAGTACTGGAGAAACTCCGCTCCCAATGGCGTACGGAATGGAAGCAATGGTACCAGTTGAACTGCAGAACCCTACATGGTGTGTTTGTATGTACGACGAGGAAGAGAATGATGAAGCTATAGCATTCGAGAAAGACTTCCTTGAAGAAAGGCGAGTTGCTGCAGAGCTACGCAATGCAACATACAAACAATACGCGATCCGGTACTACAATTAGCAAGTTTGATAGAGAAATTTCCAAGAAGGAGATCTGGTGTTGCGAATAATCATATCCACTCCACCTGGAACCTATGGGCCTGGATGGGAAGGACCATTTCGTGTCTCGCGAAATTGGTCAAATGGAACTTGCGATTTGGAAGACCTGGACGGAGTATTTCTTGTATACATGGAATACTGCTCACTTGAAAAAATTCTATCAATAAAGAATGTACGATGTATGTTTTGTTACGTCAACTGAGAATGAAATGTTATAGACAGCTTTCTAGAAAAAGTTGCAGTCTAAATGAAGTTGCTTGAAACGTGGCTACAACTGGTCATATGCGCTCCTTGTAGAGAGGCATAATGGTTTCAAAAACCAGACATGTCCCGAACAAGAGCAAAGCATCGTAAAATATACACTTCTTGAAAGGATACGTTACGGTACTAGACACCTAACACTTCCCAGACAAGAATCGAGCATAACGACCATGAAAGCCCACTTTTATAGGTCGGGACAGCGTACTAAACACTCCACATGCAACATAATACATGCTCCAACGGATCGCATAATAAACGCTCCCAAGAAAGTGTCCTACGTAAGAGTGACTCTACTCGTTAAAGCTGAAAAATCTATTCGTAAACACTGAAAAGAAAACGATACGAGGAAAGCACCATAAAAATAACGAGCAACATGAACAGATAGACATAAATGACATTTCATTCCACAAGTTCGATAAATAACAAGACAAAAACATTAGAAACATCCTACCTAGATAAAGAAAAGCAACAAAAAATGAAAGCAAAACTGGTGCCTAAAATAGTTAAGACACCAGGCACACAAAAGAAGTCCTACTCCGCAGCAGTAGTATCAGCATCAGCCGCATCAGAAGTCTGGGCCCCAAGAGGTGTCATCTGATCACCAGAAGGAGTCTGGATATACGACATAGCAACCTCAAGTTCGTTCTCCTGGCGAACCTCTTCAGTGGGGGCTTCAGCAGCATCAACAACTCCCGAGGTAGACGCAGTAGCTTCGGTGATAAGATTGACGGCAGCAGTATCAAAAGGAGCCGGTTCTACATATGCAAATCCTAAACTAATGCAATGGAGCTCGAATCCGATAGTTTCAAGCAAGAGATGAATCACACAGTTCCGAAATCGGAGAAACACGATTTCAGATTTAACCCGATTGAAAAACCAGAAAAGAGAAAGAGGAACAAGAAGATATAAAAAGTCGAAGAACTACCTTGAAGGTTGATTGCACAATGGAAAACTTGTTGAAAATCGTCGAAGATCAATCGGGGTTTAGTGGAAATACGGAAGAAAATGAGTGAAAAAATGAAACGATTCGGATATTTATAAAATATGGGCAAGCCTTTATTTGCAATTTTTTAGGGGCCTAATTGTAAAATTTCAAAAAATATGAAAAGTGGCGCGCGAAATAAGGAAAAACTGTTCGTATTCTGTGCCAAAAAAGTCTGCAAGGGTGGCGAGCAGCTCCTCACTCCAAGGCCTGCTCGCATCCTCCAAACTCATGCAGCTGATCGCCAATCTCAGTTGCTTCACCATACGCTAACCTTGCTTTGGGTATTCCACATCATTTGGACATGGACATTTTGAAAGGGCACCTTGGTATCTCTTTTTTCCTACGACCGGTTAATCCACAAGGGTGGTTTACAGCTAGGTTTTTAATGAGCCAGGCGAATCTTTCAATATATCCATAATCCAAATCTTTGCAGGTTAAATCAAGCCCAATATTACTTCCCAGCAACGAAGGACCCTCATAAAATCCAGATAGCTTGATAATTGTTATTCACCTGTGTTGACATGGCGAACTAATACAATGGCCTTCGGCATAATCATCAAGGCTTGATAGACCGCGAGAGCTCGCCTAGACCCACGAAGGTCCGGAGCTCGCCTACATGGGGCAGCTCGCCCAAGGAGCTCGCTTCTGCCCCCACAAGGACCTCACCGAGGTCCGTCATCACAAGGCACCCAGAAACCACGCAAGGCATTGCAGCTCGCCCTCGAGCTCACCCGGAAGCTCATCCCGTAGCCGGTAGGACTCCGATGGTTGCTCTCTTTTTCCCTCCATCCGGTTTATCCACAAGGGTGGTTTACGACGAGGTTTTTAACGAGGCCCATCTAGTCTAAGGCATAGTAGTAGGATAAGGCACGGTATAGGGAGCGGTGTGAAGGATTAAGACGAAGGTGTGGAACCTTCGTCAACACCGGAAGCCATATAGGCTCGTAAGGTGCCGTCTCACACTCGCGTATCTATAAATAAGACCTCTTTTGTAAATATTAGACAATTAATACATTTCCTACACTTTACTTTCTCTCTCTAAACTCTTTACTCTCTCTCTCTCTCTACATTATCCAAGAACACGAAACCCTCGATTATTGTTTGATAGGATTAATACGTTATAAAGCCACATAAACAAACACGATTAGTAAATTCTATCAACAATTTGGCGCTAGAAGGAGGGTTCCGAATCTGAAAAATTAAAATTTCTCAAGAACAAAAAGTTGGGGTTTGTTTGAAGATTTGAAGGTGTTCTTGATAAAACTCAAGAACACTTGAAGATACACACACGTATTCACTCCTTCGAATGAAAACCCAGATTTCTGGACGAAAATCTAAATTTCCATATGTCCCAAATTCTACCCGAAAAAAGTTTTCAAACGCGCGCGTGTACACGAATAAACCGAATTTCGGATAATTCGTCTCACGCGAGGCTAGACGAAAACTCGAACAAAAACCAAGCTGGCCGGAGACCATCACCTCAGCGACCTCCCTCCACCTCGTCGACCTGCTGCAAGTTATCCCCTCCAAAACCCAAAAATGACTAAGGGACAGACCTCCGCAACAGCCGAAAAGTCGAAGGGGGGCGACCAGGACCAGGCCGAGGTGGAGACCTCGCGCCGACCTCCCCAGAAAAGCACTGCAGCTCCGCGACCTCTGCGAGTTGTAGTGACCCAAGAAGACTTGAGTCCTGCCCTGAGGGACCTGGCCAACAACCCCAACGAGCTCCAGCATACCATCACAACCTTACAGAGGTTGCAGCAGAGGCAGAACGACGAGCTCACCCTAGTACCTAGGCGAGCTCAGCCGAGGCCCGGGAGCAGGCGAGGCCCACTCAGGGCACCCAGACCCGTGGGGAGTACATCACTCTCCCCACCGAGCAGGAGACAAGCTCAGCCCAAGCCCGCCAACACCGAGAACGGGCCGGAAAAGCCAAGGTGGTGGAGGAGCCCGCCCCATACACCGGGTGAGCTTCGGCCTACACCGAGGCGTCCGGCACCCACCAATCAATGAGGAGGGAGGTCCTCCAAGGCAGATTGGGGCCCAGATGCGGAGAAAATGAACGAACAGCCACCCCGGTCACATCCCACGGGGGAGACTCAGACCTGTAGCAGCGTAGGTCCGCCCATGAACAATTGAGAAGGCCCGTCACCGACAGGTTGGGCCCCCATGGCGGACGCCAATTCCAGCCCATCACTGAGAGGTCACCCCAGAGTGAGGCACCTCGAGGACGTGCGTCCACGAGACGCACGACCTTCGAACAACCTCCACCGGAGGTGACCCGCGATGACGAGCTAGCCTCGCTGAAAAAGGTCATCGAAATGCTACAAGCACAAGTAGCGGCCAAGTCTGGCGGACCTGACGCCACGACTCTCCCCACCTCCCCATTGGCACCCGTCATCCTCCGAGCACCGGTCCAGAAAAAGATACAATTTCCGGTGATGTCCGCATACGAGGGCAAATTCGACCCGAAAGTCCACCTGGCCAAGTACGCGGACTTTATGATTTCAGTGGGCGCCACCAACTCTACCCAGTGCCGGAACTTCCCGCTGACCCTAGGGGACCGAGCCCACCGCTGGTTCTCATCACTCGCCCTGGGGTCAATCTGCTCATTTGGCCAACTCTCGCGGGAGTTCTTGGCCCACTTCTCCGGGTTTAGGTCCTACCTTACCCAGAAACACCGTCTCGCCAACATCCACCAAGGCGAGAATGAGACCGACCAGCAGTACCTGGAGAGGTTCGATAAAATACTACGAGAGGGTGAGCCAGTGAGCGAGGACACCAAGGTCGTCGCAGTGATGGTCGGGCTCAAGAAGGGCACCGACCTCTGGAAGGAGATGCACCTCGCATGTCCAAACACTTATAATGAATTCCGCCACAAGGCGGGGGTGTTCGTGGCTATGCAGGAGGCACTGCTGAAAGAAGTTAGTGCCCCGGAGGAGAAGAAGCCCTACGGGAAGAAGTCCGGGGGCACATACAAGGCCCCCCAGAACTTAAAGGCCTTTGGCGACGGGGACGAGTTCAAGGAAAAGCTCAACCAGGTCCTCACCGTCTCCGTCGACCACATCTTCACAGCTGTTAAAGACAAGGCCCTGCTGGAGGAGCCAAGTCCTCAACCCCAATAAATACTGCGCCTACCACCAGGCCATCAGCCACTTCACCAGCGAGTGCAGAGACCTCCTCAAACAGCTCTGAAAATTTTATGATGAGGGGAGGCTGGCCGAGTTCGTGAAGAAGGCCCCAGCTAAGAGGCCAAGGTTCGAGAGGAGGGCTACCTCCGATGATGAGGATGAGGAAGCGGACCAAACTGGTCCCCAGAACAGACAGAGGGCACCTCCCCAACCTCAGCAAAACATGGAGCCCACCCGAGAGCTCTTGGTTCTCGAGGAGGAGATCGGAGCTGCCGGAGGTCTCCAAGACGGGGGATCCTCCATGTCCAAAAAAAAAGAAAGGTTGAAATTCGGGCCATAAACCAGGTCCAGGAAGGCAGCTCCTGCCCCAGGTCTGTCGCACAGCTTACTGATGAGCTGGCATTTTCCTCAACGGACCTGGAGGGGATACTGACGCCCCACAATGACTCGTTGGTGATAACCGCCAACATCATGAACGTCCGAGTTCACAGACTACTTGTGGACACCGGCGCATTCACCAACATTCTCTTCAAATCCACCTTAGATGCCTCAGGTGATTTTGAGTCGTATCTAGAACCTAGCAATGCTAGGATAGTGGGGTTCGGAGAGGCTGTAACCTTCCCCCTAGGTAGCATTAGGTTGAGCGTCCAACTTGTATCCGAGGACCCGGAGCGGAGGCTGACTAGGCTCATAGATTTCCTAGTTGTCAACCAGCAGTCCTCCTACAATGGGTTCCTTGGCCGCCCGTTTATTAATGAATTCAAAGTGGCGTGTTCGACCTACTACTACTGTTTGAAATTCCCAACTCTAAAAGGTGCCGGAACTATAAAGGGTGACCAGAAAAAGGCCCGAGAATGTTTACTCCAAATCAAAGACGGCCGGGTTAAAAAGACTGTTACGCAGACGAGCCAAACATCCTAGACGTCATCTTGGTCGAAACTGAGATGATGGAGGTAGGCGATTTGTCGGAAATCAACCAAGGCACAGGACCTGTGCAAGACACACAACCGGCACCAATGGAGGGATTGGAGGAGACCCAAGTGTTGGGACCTGCGCAAGTGTCGGGACCTGCGCAGGAACAGCAACCTGCTCCCATGGAGGTGG
Source organism: Prunella vulgaris (assembly GCA_026898435.1). Lineage (NCBI taxonomy): Eukaryota > Viridiplantae > Streptophyta > Magnoliopsida > Lamiales > Lamiaceae > Prunella > Prunella vulgaris. The sequence continues at coordinate 257,458 of JAPKLY010000166.1, read as the reverse complement.
TTGATGAAGCCCAAGATGGGGGACCTGCGGGAGCTCAAGAACCAACACCAATGGACGTTGACCCAACTCCCCAGGTCACCGCACCATCCCAAGTTGACAGACCACCGGAGGTATTGACAGTTGATGAACCCGCCCGAGCTGAAAGCTAACCCGATGACCTCAAACCGCGCATAGGTCACGAACCTGTGCAGATGTCACAAGAGGAGTGGGACGAGTTCATCAGCGACCCGAGGTGGAAAAATCAAAAGAGAAAAGCCACCCCATGGAAGAATTGACGGCACTCCCGGTGGACCCGGAAAGAGACTTAGAAGTTTTCATTGGTTCTGAGTTACCTGAACCCTACCGGTCGAGGATGGAACTGTTCTTGATGTCCAATCTGGACGTGTTTGCCTGGTCCCATGAAGACATGACAGGGATCCCGTTGAAACATGCTTGCCACAGACTTAACATAGATCCGACGAGGAGACCCGTACGCCAAAAACGAAGAAAATATGGACCGGACAAATACGCAGCTCTGACCGTCGAGGTGGAGAAGTTGCTGGACAACAAACTAATCAAGGAGGCTTTGTGTCCGCAGTGGGTCGCAAACCCCATCCTGGTGAAGAAACAAAATGGGACGTGGAGGCTATGCATCGATTTCACAGACCTGAACAAAGCATGCCCGAAGGACAACTTCCCACTGCCTCACATTGATCAGCTGGTGGATAGCACCGCAGGCCATGAGATGATGACATTCATGGACGCTTTTGCGGGCTATCACCAGATAGCTTTGCACCCGGATGACCAGGAACATACGGCGTTCTACACCAACAAGAACATGTATTGTTGGGAGAGGATGCCATTCGGACTCATCAACACCGGGGCTACCTACCAAAGGTTGGTAAATAAAATGTTCGACCAACACATTGGCGAATCCATGGAGGTGTACGTGGATGACATAGTTGTCAAGAGTTTGAGGAAAGAGGATCACCTTGACCACCTCAAACAGACCTTCGACATACTGCGCCACTACAACATGAAACTAAACCCCAAAAAAGACTAGCTTCGGCGTACATTCGGGAAAGTTCCTGGGGCATCTAGTTAGCCAACGCGGAATTAAGGTCAACCCGACGCAGGTCCAATGCATAATCGAGATGGGCATGCCCGATTCCGTACAAAAAGTTCAAAGGCTGACCGGGTGCATGGCAGCTCTAAACAGATTCATCTCCAGGTCTGGTGACCGAAATTGTCCGTTCTTCGAGGCAATCAAAGCAAACACACGAAGGTACAAAGAGGCGGCTAAGGCCAACAAGCTACACCTCAACAAACACTTCGTGTGGACGAGTGAATGCCAACGAGCCTTCGAAGATATCAAGGCATACCTGGCAGATATGCAGGTCCTGTCAAAGCCAATACCTGGTGAAAAGCTATACCTGTACCTAGCTGCGTCGGAGGTGGCCATTAGCTCCGTCCTGGTCCGGGAAGAGGCGAAAACACACCTACCAGTGTACTACGTAAGTCAAGTCTTACACGAAGCTGAGTTGCGGTACACCCCAACGGAGAAGCTGGCTTATGCACT
>JAPKLY010000166.1:238023-255890 GCA_026898435.1 Prunella vulgaris | reverse complement strand
GACTTTATCGTCGAGCTAACTTTCCCACAAGATCCGACGAGGGGGCGCATAGCTCCGTGGTACCTCTACGTAGACGGATCATCGACCCACACAACAGCAGGCGCCGGCATAGTCCTGATCAGCCCGGACAGACAAGTCTTCACCTCCGCAATCCGGTTCGACTTCCGAGCAACCAACAATGAGGCGGAGTATGAAGCTTTGATAGCTGGACTTAGGCTATCATTAGTTGTGGGGGCAACCAATCTTCAAGTTTTTGGAGATTCCCAGCTAATAATAACGCAAGTCCGGGGGGAGTATGAGGCAAAAGATCAGCAGATGATGACCTACCAGAAGATAGCTGCGCATCTGATCTCGATGTTTACACAGGTTTACATCAATCAGATACCGCGGTTGGAAAACACGCAAGCAGATGCCCTTGCCCGACTAACTACCAGTAACGGCGAAGCTGAATTCACGGAGGTTGTAATCACCACGCTGAAAAACCCCTCGACGTCCAATTACAAAGTAAATCAGGCCTCGAGTGGGGGGCAGGAGGACAGCGAAGATAGTGAAGATTGGTGCACTCCGATCCAAAAATACTTAAAGGACGGAACAACCCCCGAAGATACCTGAGAAGCTAGTCGGCTAGTAAAGCAAGCTGCCAGATACACGCTACTGGATGGCCAACTCTACAAACGTGGGTTCTCTTTTCCCCTACTCAAGTGCCTAACTAAAAAATAGGGGCCCGAGGTGTTAGAAGAAATCCACGAAGGAATTTGCGGAAGTCACGCTGGGGGGCAAGCTTTGGCATACAAGACGATCAGGCAAGGGTACTACTGGCCCACTCTTCGCAAGGATGCCATTAGCTTCGCACGGAGGTACCGAAAGTGCCAACTTTTCGCACCTAATATCCACTCCCCAGCCAACCAGTTGAAGTCGGTTTTCAGCCCATGGCCTTTCGCGAAATGGGGTATCGACTTGATCGGCCCATTTCCACCTGGTAGAGGTGGTGTAATGTTTGATGTTGTAGCAGTAGACTACTACACTAAGTGGGCTGAGGCCGAAGCTCTCACAACAATAACGCAAGAAAAGATGATCGGCTTCATATGGAAGAACCTGATCTGCAGGTTCGGACTTCCGTAGTCGATCATCACAGATAACAGAAGACAGTTCGACGGTCAAAAGTTGAGAGACTTCTGCAGTTCATGGAATATCAAGAAGCACTACTCAACTCTGTACCATCCACAGTCAAACGGCCAGGTCGAGGCGGTGAACAAAATCCTGAAACACATATTGAAGCTCCGCCTCGATGAGAAGAAAGGGAGCTGGGCAGACGAACTCCCAGAGGTCCTGTGGTCCTACAGAACTTCCTATAGAGCCAGCACCGAAGAGACCCCGTTTGCCCTAGCCTTCGGGACTGAAGCCGTAGTCCTGGTCGAAGTTCAGAACAAGACTTGGAAGGTGGTAGGATATGATGACGAAAAGAATGACAAAGCCTTGGCAGTGGAAAAAGACCTGATCGAAGAGACCAGAGCTTCGTCAGAAATTAAGAACGTCACCTACAAGCGTAGAGCAGAGTAGTACTTAAACTCCCAGGTCCGAGACCAAAAATTCAAGGTCGGAGACCTGGTGCTGAAAAAGAAATTGATGGCCCCACCTGGTGTGTTCGGGTCAAACTGGGAAGGACCGTTCCGGGTTACCACAGCCTGGCCAAACGGCACCTACGACCTCGTAGACGCAGAAGGCAAAGCCTCGTCATACACCTGGAGTGCGGCACACCTAAAAAAGTTCTAACAATAGACTAGAATCCTGTAATAGACTAGTCAAAGGTTCGCATCAGAAATGTTGATAGCAACCAGTGTAAATTACGTTGCTACAAAAAGTTAGAAAATTTGTGAAATCAGAAAAATTCCCCAAGTGTTTGGACCTGCGAAGCTCGCCCACTACGCGAGCCACCTCAGGTCGCCCACTACCCAAGGAAGCTCGCCAGCCCCAGCTCGCCCAAGTACTCGAAAACCCGTAATGCGCAAGGACCAAGGTCCCAAACGTTGTAATCAGAAAGCTCGAAGGCCAAGTCCAAAGTGCCCAAGGTAGAAAGGTACCCTTCTTAAAGGATGGCCAAGCACCTACTGCCACAAGTTAGAAAAATTTGCAAAAAAGATGAAAAACGTCTAAGGCAAGGTCCATGAAACCCAAATGCCCAACGTGAATTAAACAAAGTACGACTCGCTACCCTAAGTGGTTTTAAGACGAGCAATTCGCGGCCCTAAGTGGTGTAAGACGAAGAATACGTACTCTAAAAGCAGAGGTACAATTCGTAGTCGTAAGTGACGTAAAACGAACGATTCGCTTCTCAAAGTAGAGTAAGACGAACAATTAAATACCCATAAAATAAATAAAAACGAGCTATTTGAGAATTATAACGTAAAGCGTGAAAATGAAAGTACGAAGAGTTGGACAAAAAATGGCTCAATTTCTATTCAGAAGACACTGGGGAAATTTTCAAGACAAGAACACTTGAAAATTCCTAAGTGTTCGAAGTAGTGCTGGCCACAAAGGCCGACCAGCTGGCCATCTTTGAAGTACAAAGGTATGCTCCTTCTGGGCGAGCTATACAAAGCCCAACGAGCTCTAACTACTTACTCAAAAACAAAAAGCTACAAAAACGGAGCTCCTTCTGGGCGAGCTCCCTTAACCCGGCGACCTACCATAACTTGGAAAACAAAAGCTAAGCTAGGAAAGACAAGCAAAAGATCCTAAGTCTCGGGAGCAGTCGGGGCAGCAGGCGTCTCGATGGGCACCTCGATAGGATTGATGGCGACCTGGCCAGTTGGGAGGGCGAGCTCGACCTCCGAGGTAATGTTGCCCGTGAGCCCTCTTGTATCGAGCTCACTAATATTCAGCATAGCGTCCCCACAGGCTTCTTGAAGCTGTGCAACAGTAGGCGGGGTCCGCTCCTCCTCATTGGCGACCTCCCCTTCGCCAATGTTCAACTCCGGCACTGAGACAGTCTTAATGAGTTGGAAGCGCGCCGGCACAAAGTCGAGGGGAATGCAGAGCTCGGGGAGGTCACCGACGTCCAGCTCGGTGCCATCGGGGAAAGGAACCCTGTCCAAGCAGGCCTTGAAATCGCCCACCCAGCCTCAACCTCGTCGTCCTTGTGGGCTCGGGCCCACCAGAGAGTTCGCAGGACCTCGGCGTAACATTGGACGCATCCTTTGTCCGAGGCCTCAGCCCTCACAGCCGTCAGATCCGGCGAAGAGGATGCAACATTCCGCAGCTCCGCGACTTCATTGGCCTTCGCCTCCAGCTCAGCCCTCAGCCACGCGCACTTGGTGTCAGAGCTCTTCACCAGGCCCCGCTGCAGTGCGAGGTCCTTCTTGGTAACCTCATGCTCCCCGACCTCCTGTGCGAGCTTGGCGACGAGCTCATCCTCCTTGGCCTTTATTTTGACCTCTGCCTCTTGCTCGAGCTTGGCGAACTTGCGTTGAAGATCCTCCAGCTGCTTCAAGGCACCCTGCTCGGCAGCCAAAGATGCCTCGACCCTTTCCTTGGCGAGCTGCGCCTGCCTCTTCGCCTTGTCAGCAGTGTCCGCTAAGGCCAGCATCCTTTTATTCCTGTCGGAGCGACCTGCCTCCAGCTCGGTGACCTGCTCCAAGGCCTTCTGGTTGGCGAGCATTAATCCACTCGCATAGTGAGCCGAGAGGAGTAGGTTCTCCTTCAGGTCCTGACTGTTGATAGTCGCCACCTGCGGAGCCGTCCAGTGCCTCGGCATCTCGCTCACAGTGTTCCGGACTAGGCCCGGATGGAGGCTCCGCATCGACGTTAGGGAGCGAGATCGCTCGAAGGCATGCAGGGCCTCGTGACGGTTCGGGAAGGCGATGGGGCATAACTGCGAGGTCAAAACAGTTATAAAAAATGTTAGACAAATGAAAAATAATCATGACGAAGACTCAGGGAGGCGAGCTACTTACTGAACTCGATCGGGGTCCCAACCAAGAAGCGTGTCGTCATTAGCTCGCACACCAAACAGAGACGGCGAGGGGGGCAAACTCTGAATGGGCGTAGCCGCCAGCGGAGCAGTGGATTGAGCGGATCCTCTCTGCCCGGACCTCGCCGAGACTCTCTCAGCTCGATCGGAGTCCTCATCAGCCAGACCAGTATACATGGTCCTTTTGCGAGCTTGTGGGTCCTCGTCACCCACTCGGGACCCGTAGCCCCGATGAAGGCCTCTTTTCCCTTGACCTCGCTCAGGAGTGGCGCCAGCTCGCCCGCCACCTCGATTGGTCTTGGCGACCTCTTTGGCCTTGGATTTTGTGGGGGCCTTTGCTTGCTCTTTCGGAGCCCCCGATCCTCCTGCCTCGCCCTTCTTGGGGTCGAGCTCCGCCTCTTTACTCACCTCCCGTGCGAGCACCGAGGGCGGGGCGAGCCTATTGGGGCGAGGTGGGCCCATTTCAAAGTGCTGCTTGACAATTTGATAGGCCTCGAGAACCTTGGCGATGGGAAAGGCGACGAAGCTACCACCTGCACAAAAATTGGAAACATTAGTATCTCGGGCGAGCTACCTTCCTATGGGCGAGCTCCGAAGAGTTGCGAACCTGGGAGCTCGGGACCCTGGATGGCGAGGTGGTGCGGCAAGGTTAGGAGCCCGATGAGTCTCAAGCAATGACGCTTGCACGGGTGGGTGATCTACCTATCCTTCTCGCTTCTCAAACAGCAAATGACACGCACCACGTCGAACTCGACCGATATCTTGGGCTTGCCCCTGCTAGACTTGTGGTGCTACGGAACTGTAAAAAGAAAGGAAATTAGATTAGTAAATCTAATTCAACCCACGCACGCCGAATCAGGCGACCTACTGCTAGCTTCCCCGTATCCCTCCGGAGTGGGAATACAGCCACCTCGCCCATGGAACGTGCTAGAAGCTCGCCAGTCTCCACCTATGAAGAAAAACTGCTCCTTCCAGTCACGGACTTTGTTTGGCAAGTCCCCGAGGAATTTCTCTCCCGGGCGAGCTTTCAGGTAGTAGTATCCCGCGCCATCTTTGGCCTGCTTGGTAACAGCGAAGAGCTCGCCCAGGTCCGCCGAGGTCGTCGCATTCTCGTAACCCTCCAACCCAAAGACAGATAACGCGGCGAGGAGATTGCTCCATGCGTTTGGAGTGAGCTGAGTGATGACCAGGTTATTATCGGCGAGAAACTGGCCGATGATCGGGTGCAACGGTAATGTGAGCCCGACCCTAAGTACATCGACATTCAGGGCAGTCAACCCCTCGGGAGGCGCGTCAGCCCGCTCATTCTTCACTGGGGCATACATGAAGATGTCTAGCAGAATGCGATACTTCCTACGAATGAGGGGAAGGTCGCACTCATCGATGAGGCTCACCACCCCGCCAGCTCTGTAATCAGATGGGGCGACTTTCTCTAGGTTGGCGGGGAGTACCCGGTCCGGGCAGGGGAAGATCACCGCATACTCGGCGACATACTCGTCCCAGTCGAAGGGATGAACGACCTCGGCGGGGACCTGATATTCGACCAGCTGGGGCTCCGGGAAACCAATGGAACGGAACCACTCGAGTGTAACTTCTGCCTCCCTCCTCGCTTTCGTTGGCGACCTCGTCACCCACCTCAGCGACCCCCTCGCCGACTTCGGCGACATCCTCGCCAGCCTCTACGGGCCCTTCGTTGCCACTGGCAACCCTTTCCTCTTGGGCGACCTCGCTGCCTTCCTCCCATACCTCGCGGTACACGGTACTGGAGGCCCCTTCCTCCGAGTCAGGGCGTACCTCGCCGGGTAGCTCGCCGGAGACTTGGCGAGCTACCGAGGTCGCCTCGGAACTGGAACCAATCTCCACGTATGAGATCGGAGGAGGGGGCTCGTTCTCGATCATCGGCCTTTTCCTGGGGTTGCGGTTGGAGAAGGTCCCACTCGATTCGTGAGTCGACATAGTCTCAGAAATGTTCAAAAATTTGCCCAAGGTTCCGCCGCCAAAGTTACGGTAATAGGGCAGTGAAGAAGGTCAAAAGCCTCTGGAAATGTCCAAAATTTCCGAAAACCTTAAAAAATCGAAGAAAAGGAGAAGAAACGAGTTTCCTACCTTGAGGAACGCCGGAAACTTCGTCGGATGCATGAATGTCGTTCGCCGGAGGTTGCTCTGAAAACTCGGAAGTGGAAAAGTGAGAAATGAACTCACCTTTCCCTATTTATAAGCGCCGGGGCGAGGTGCAATTTTCAGAAAGTATGAGGGCCTCTTTGCAAAAAATTTGAAAGTTATCATTATTGAGGGCGGGAATCGAGGCATCAAAAGGCGTGCACGATGCCTGGGATCCCGCACCACATAGGCAGAGACAACTGCCATGACAGAGCCCGCCCGACAGCTCGGCACTCGCCCGAGGGTAGTTCGCCAGGGCCCGAGTTCTCCAGCTCGCCCGCACATTGGACGAAGTCATGATGCACGCGAGCTGGGGGGCAAATGTTGACATGGCGAACTAATACAATGGACTTCGGCATAATCACCAAGGCTTGATAGACTGCGAGAGCTCGCCTAGACCCACGAAGGTCCGGAGCTCGCCCACATGGGGACAGCTCGCCCAAGGAGCTCACTTCTGCCCCCACAAGGACCTCGCCGAGGTCCGTCATCACAAGGCGCCCAGAAACCACGCAAGGCATTGCAACTCGCCCTCGAGCTCACCCGGAAGCTCGTCCCATAGCCGGTAGGACTCCGATGGTTGCGCTCTTTTTCCCTCCGTCCGGTTTATCCACAAGGGTGGTTTACGATGAGGTTTTTAACGAGGCCCATCTAGTCTAAGGCATAGTAGTAGGACAAGGCAAGGTATAAGGAGCGGTGTGAAGGATTAAGACGAAGGTGTGGAACCTTCGTCAACACCGGAAGCCATATAGGCTCGTAAGGTGTCGTCTCATACTCGCGTATCTATAAATAAGACCTCTTTTGTAACTATTAGACAATTAATACATTTCCTACACTTTACTTTCTCTCTCTAAACTCTTTACTCTCTCTCTCTCTACATTATCCAAAAACACGAAACCCTCGATTATTGTTTGATAGGATTAATACGTTATAAAGCCACATAAACAAACACGATTAGTAAATTCTATCAACAACCTGATGATTCAAACAAACATCAAGCTAGGGGCAACTGTTGATGAAATAAGTTGGTCCAAGTGCTTAAGGAAGTAATTAACGGAATCCCGGATGGCGTGTGCTAAAAGAGCTGACCAAATACCAAAAGATCACAAGAAAAGAGTGTAGATGCAGCTAAATCAAGTGAAAACCAGCAAAGAAGAAAAAGAATAATATGAAGGACAAGAAATAGAAAGACAACAGTACAAATTGCAAGGAGGCAAGCAGCTCAGCTCTCGCCCAACGAGCTGCTCGCCACCCTATGGCACATAGGTGGTGAGCAGGTCATCCAATTTATCGGAGAGACGAGTAGCTCACCTGCTCGCCCAACCAGCTGCTCGCCTCCTATGGTGCATTATAACTAGCTGCTCGCCACTTTGGTACCTGATCACTAGAATCTTGTTTTCTCTATTTTTGGTCCATTTTCTGTCGTAATTATCCCATTAGACACGTAAGGGACACATGTAAGCTTCCTAAGAAGCATGGCAAGGTCCCTGCCACCACCTGCTTATGTTTTTGCCTATAAATAGGCCTCATTTTTCAGAAATAAATCAAATTTTTTGCTGTCTTAACGAAGTTCTGCTAAAATCTTTCCAGAATTCACAATTCGCAATTCCAGTAAGCTTATTCCGTGATGCTGTTAGTGAAATCCAGTTAGAAAGTCACATGTAAATTCATATTGTAAAAATTTCATTAACAGTAGGTTTTATATGAAAATGGTTCATGATAAGTTTAGCACAAAACTGTTTTAAAGTATCAAATATTTGATCAAGTGTATAAAAAATATTCATCTGAAGTATCAAAAGTTTGACTCAATAAAAATCTATAAGAATTATAACATAATATCATTAACCTTGATTTTTTATACTTCGGGTGAGATTTTTTATATACATGATCAAATGTTTGATATTTTAAAACATGTTCATGAAAAGTTTATCATGAACCATTTTCATACAAAACTTTACCTAATCTAAATTGATATATAATACTCGTTTTAAATTGAATTTATTATTATAATTTATGTATTAAACTAATGTAACTCGAATTGATATTTTCTTATATAATTATAATATATCATCGAATATACTCAAATTTTAGGGGATAAAAAATATAAGGGAAAATAGAGATTTTTGTCTCTTAACTTTTGTTGACTTTATTTTTTATCCTATTATGTTTGGACTTTTGTTTTTAGTCCTATAAGTTTTTTAAAAAAATGAGTTTTTAGTCCTATAACCGGGAGTTGAAGGTTACCCAACCTGTATTGATGATGTGACACAATTTTTTTCCTAGTTTTTATATATTTAATTGTATATAACTCCAAATTGAGTCACATTTTTAAAAAAAAATCATCAAATTAATTCCTTTTGTCTCTAATTTGTTTATATATATATATTTAAATAATTTTTTAATTCTATAAATTTAATATTTTACACTACTAAAAAAAATTAATTTGCTAGTTTTTTATGTATTTAATTGTATATAAATTCGAATTGAGTGACGTTCTTTTTTTTTTAATTCATCAAACTAATTCATTTTTTAACACATTAAATTTATAAAAGGTTCTTTATGTAAACAATTTTGGTTATAAAATATTAAATTTATAAAATCAAGATGAAGATGATGAAGAGAATTTCAATTACAAATTTAAAATATTTAGTAGTGTAAAATATTAAATTTATAAAATAAAAAATGATAGTGAAATATCTATACAAATTGAACTTATATACAATTAAATACATACAAATGAACGCAACTAAATTTTATTGTAGTGTAAAATATTATATTTACAAAACTTAAAAAAATTATTGAAATGCCTATAAATGAATTAGAAACAAAAATGAATTAATTTGATGAATTTTAAAAAAAAGAACGTCACTTAATTCGGATTTATATATAATTAAATACATAAAAATTAGCAAATTAATTTTCTTAGTAGTGTAAAATATTAAATTTATAGAATAAAAAATTATTTAAATGTATATATAAATAAATTAGAAATAAAAAGGAATTAATTTGATGAAAACATGACTCAATTTGGAGTTATATACAATTAAATACATAAAAATAAGGAAAAAAATTGTGTCACATCATCATTACCGGTTGAGTAACCTTCAACTCCCGGTTGTAGGACTAAAAACTCATTTTTTTTTTAAACTTATAGGACGAAAAATAAAAGTCCAAATATAATAGGACAAAAAACAAAGTCAACAAAAGTTAAGGGACAAAAATCTCTATTTTCCCAAAATATAAATTACATACATTTAATTTATATAATTTAAAAAAAAAAATTGTAGGTATTATGTATAATAAGATATAAATAAATATTAGGTGTACCATTAACGAATCACACTCAACTTTTTTAAAAAGCTCGTATCCCCGAACCTGTACCGTGTTGCCCCTATGCTCGTGCAACATAAACTGTATACTATATATTTTAAATCAATAATAGTTCAAATAATAAATAATAATAATAAGCAAAATATTATTCAAAATAAATTTTAAATTTATGATAATAATAATTTATTCTATGTATTACAAAAAATAATCAATAATAATAATTCCCAAATTAACTAAGCTTGTGCTTTAATTCTATGGATTGCCACGTCATCCAGTCAGTTCATAATAAGTAATGTAAGCCCCTCAAATTCCCTGTGGACTAGATGAAGGAATTGGGAGCGCAAAAATCAAAACCCAGAAACTGCCCCCCTCCTTGAAAATTTCTGCTTTTCAGCTCCTCATTTCTCACCTCAACACACATTAGACATGCAAATTTCTTCCGTATTACCAGACGCCCCTGTGGTTCTTCCCTCACCCGGGGGCTGCCGCTCGTCTTACGTCTCCTTTTTTGACGCTAACCGCTTTTTCTCTCATGGATTTCCTAAAGTAAGCTTTCCGATATCGGCGTCTTTTGGTCTGACTCTACATATATTTATTAGCTGTTTGTAAATTTGTATGAATATAGATTCTGTTGTTCTTTGTTTGCAATCTATACGCAGTTGAATTTCCCTTGAAGTGAATAATATCTGGGGATTTGAATTAGAATTAAATGGATTTTTAGTTCAGATGTGGATTGTTCGTTGTTCTCGTGGGGCTTTTATAATCCTGAAGCTCTAGATTGACGTACTGATACTATGTAGGATTTTCCTTGTCCTTGTTTTCTAATCGAATGCAAGGGCCAGTGCTTGAGGAAATTGATTGGTAATGAGTATAAGACATGAAAAATTGAGTAACACTAGTCTACTGTTTTCATGCATCCTCCATTTGGATTCATACGTTTGAGAAATATAAGGCAAGACTAAAAGCTAAAGTTAAAAACGGCATGGCTGCAAACAATAGTTACTGTGGAGATTTTGAAATTATACCACTAGCCTTGTAGGTACTGGTATCACTGAAGTTGCTTCGTTCCCCCCTCAGTCTAAAAATAAAATAAAATATGATTATAAATAAGATTTCATAATGGAGAAGTGTACAACCTCTTAACACCAGCTTCTCCAACTATTGTTTTGCAACAATATGATGCTTATGTTTCCATAATTCAATGGCATTGATGTTGTTTATGTACTTATGCAGTTCAAATCTGTTTTATCTATCCACAATTCAACACTGCCATTTTGTATTTAAGTGCATTATTATGTGGATTGTCATGATATTAGTGTCAGATATTTGAATATGTACTTGTATAGCTTAGTGTCTTCACCAGAAATATCACACTTACATCACTTTTGAATCCATCAAATCCAGAAGACATTTTTTGCTGACTGCAATTCATTGTCTAGAATTGCTCACTTGCAAATTCCAAGCTAGAAGTTGGGCTAGAGAAGTTGAGAACAAGAAGGTTTATTGTGAGAGCTTCTGGAAATTTTGGTGGTGATTTGATTCCAGTGGCTCCTCTTCAGCTAGAGACCCCAGTTGGTCAGCTTTTGTCTCAGATTCAGCAAACCCATCCTCACCTACTTTTGGCTACTGCAGAGCAGCAGCTCGATAATCTCCAGGGCCAGAGAGATGGCCAAAAGGAGACAACTCCATCACCTCAAGATCTCCTCCTCTACAAGTAAGCCATCTTTTTTGTCTGCTTCCATTTTATCCGGTCTGTCGTTTAGTCTACTAATGATTCTGTGACCTGTTTGGACGTCTCAAAAAAATGGCCGTCTAAAATTTCTTATGAGGATATGCTAAAAAAATAGCTGTCTAATAATGATTTACCATTGTGCAAGATCCACTTTTGAGATTCTTGTATATAGACAATATGAATATAAGTTATTTTTTGATGGTGATAAATGAAATCGATTTATTTGTACCCTTGTTTTTTTTGTCCTGAGGCTGGAGGGCCAGAGGGGACTGAACATATCCATGATTTCAGGAGCCTCCTACTGTTAGAGATACTTCCTGTCTGTTGAATGTACTTGGCCCTGTTATGGGGCCAAATTGTAAGTCATTAACATGGGGTGAATTTCATCGACAGTTGTAGAGGTTGGGTTGGTTGGAGGTAGTTTTGTTGAAACAGGTCGTAAGATTACTTAAGATGCATTATTAAGCTAGCTGATTGTAAAAAAACTGTATTTATCTATAAAATAGCAGCATTTTTAGAAGTTTGCAGTGATTTTGAAGGATTAAAATGTGACTACTGTGAGTTTGTTCAAACTTGTAGATGTGGGATCAGGCATCATAAGTGTCTTTTTGCGTGAAACCTAGATATGTGGTTGATGGTTGTCATGGAATTAATTTTAGGTCAATTTTTTCCAGTAACAAGCTTCGCTGTGACTGAGTAGGCTTCATGCATAAGGAATATGATGAATGTATTACAACGTATTGACTTTTATAGTTCAGGGCGTTTATGGGTTGGGTTTTAATTTTTGAAAGAGAGGCTACTCTAGTTACCCCAGTTTTTAAATTGATGAAGATAAGGAGGACAACTTAGTAAATATCATACATTGTTGAATTATTTGTTAAATTAACTAATATGCACTTGGGGAAGCTTGGAGTAAATTTTTGGCTATTATCACCAATACTGCTCCTAAAGGAAACCCAAGCACAAATGGCTTCTTAAGTCTGTTGTTTTAATGTGCCTGAAAAAAGACTCCTTATCCCATTTAAAAAGGTGATTTGGTGAGGCTCCACATGATGTCATTTGCAAATATTTTAGACCAAATTGCGTCTAATGATAATTTAGGCGGAGAATTTTGCTTTCTGGATGATTAAAATTTAGAGGAGCTATTTAGGATGTTAATCACTTTGATCACCTTTTTTTTTTTGGCTTCAATGGGGCTGCAGATATATGCTATTTACTTGTTTGAAGTCTTTACCTTGTGGGCCGATTAGGCACCACAGAAGATGAAAGTGTCTTGAACTTTGAAGAGATTAAATGTTTGTGTTCTAAATATTCATCTTTTCATTGAGGGATGTGGTCATGTGGGCTGCCTATTTCCAGTTTGATTGATGCTTCGGTAATGGGTAGACTTTTGTTTACCATTAATGACGTCGTACATTTCTTATCTTCAAGGAGAGTAATGATTTCTGTAGAAAATAAATAGATATTGATGATTTTCAATAACACCAATATTAGTATCTAGTATTAACCTATTAGGAGAAAAACAAGTAGCTTTCTAGAAAACTTGGTTTGGCCCCCCCTGAAATATAATAAAGTTACAGTTATGATTTTTTATGGATACCAACCCCCAGCCTGAAGATGTTTGGTTCCATAACTACAAAGATCTTCATTTTGTTGGGCATTGTTTGTAACTTCACAGAAGATCGTAAAATATTATTATGCCCTTTAAATCTAGGAGGACATCATTGTTTTTTCAAGGACGTAGATGATGTATGGTGTCTGCACTAGAACACTAAGTTTGCTTGTTTTATTTTAATCCCATTCTTCAAACAGTAACATGTGTTTCATTGGCTAATATAATTTTCCCTGTTATGCATCTGGAATCGAAACTAAAATTTGGTTCCAACTCATACTGAACCAAATATTCCATTCAGTTTTATCACAAGAATTTAGTTCTTGGGCGGGTTTTGGTTTTGGGAGCTGATTATCCTGACTGATCTGAAAACTAAATTAGACTTTTTAGATTTATTATATTACTATATTTACAATATTAATTATTAGTACTTCTAACATAAAAGTGTCTTTCATTGTAAATTTGTAACTTGTAATGGTTGCCTGTAGGTACTTCCTTCTCAACAAGTGCACAGTTTTTAAGAAAAGAAGGATGATGTGTAATGTTATGTTCTTAAAATAATGAAATTAGTTGGGTTGATTGTAAAAGTAGTAGCGTTTTGTAAATATGTGAATATTGTGAGGATAAAGTTAAAGTAGTAGTTTCTATTTATAGAGTGTGAAAACAATTGTGGGATTGACGGAAAAGGAAAGTGTGCAAACAATTATGGAACGGAGGGAGTACTTTTCTTTAGCTGTTCCAGTCACACTGGATTTTGGTGAACCAGTGACCCATATACACTTGTATTGTTGTTCCCAGTTGTTTGTGTTTCTTTCTGAGGGAGTCACTTCATTACCTATTGACAACAGGTGACAATTGCCAATTCAATTTCAGTGTTAAAAAAATTAAAAATTCTGGTTATCGCAAAACTAAACCAAATGACCGAAAGTAATTCAGTTAAAACCAAACTGAACTATATAATTCCATTTTCGATAACTAAAATTTGGTTTGCTTATCTTTTGGTTTGTTCCAGCTTTGAACTGAATATTCACCTGGCTTCGATTGCCTCATGAAACATTCAACTCTAATAATTCATTGACACTGTCCTGAAGTTTTTTAAGGTTTTCCATTTTTACCTGTATATAGGCTCTTTATCAAACTGCAAAAGGGGGCTCCTCCCCTGCGTTGTCATCTTCTAATTTCTTGATAGTCATGATATAGAATGAATGTTTGTTATATTTTCAGTTTTCACAAGTTCTTCATTAATAAGAAATTGCTTGAAAATTGTTTAAGGTTGGTACGGAACCTGGGGATATGGTGGACCATTGAGATATATACATATATATTATTTTTAGATTATATGTGTACGTTGTATTAATGAATGTTTTCATATGGTATAGATATGCATATTTAATGAGACAAGAAGTCTTGTCTATGTTTGAAATACAGTCATCTTATTCAAATATGTATTCTTGTCTCATTAACCATGCATAACTTTACTAAGTACATACAATAGTGCTGTTACCCAAGTTTAGTGTGATGCTGTGTATCATTGAAAATACATATTTTTTGTAGTCTAATGAGATGTTTGTGTCATGCACACAACCTTGCTAATTGATAACTGAATTAGCTTACATCGTTTTCTCCGCACGATAATTTTTGTATAACAAACAAACAGTAAAAAATTATTTGTATTTAGGTCATTCGTTATCAATGCAATCATAGTATGAACTTTTTGTATCTTATCAGTAAACTATTGAATGTTTATAAAAATTTGTAGCCTTTATAATCCTTAAAAGTAGTGTAAAACAAACTATGCTTGAATTATATGATGCACGAATTCTTCTAAGAGTAACATAATGCAGTACCGGATCAGCACATGCACCCAAAAAGGGTGCAAGTCTGTCACTTGGTGAATCAGTATATAATAAAATAAAATAACTAATGGACTTTAGAATCCAGCTTTGTAATTAGACATGGTCATGTTATTAAGCATTAGATATATTATTCCAATTGAGCTTTATTATGTAGTGGTAGTGCAACTTAATTTGACATATTATGACTTTTGTATTGGACTGATGATATTTGAATTGATGTTTTGTTACTTAATTAGATTAAATTATTGAATATGCTTGAGTTTTGGGTGAGAAAAAATGAGAATTACATACATTTGATTTATGAATTTTTAAAATTTATATGTATATTTTAGGTGTTATATGTACTAAAATATAAATAAACAGATGTATTTTTCGCTGAATCACACTCTAAATATTTTGAAAATCCATATCACTTACCCATATGTATCACCCCTGCGTTCATGCCCCTTCAGCTGTGCAACATAGGTTTGAGATATGTCTATTAGTGTAATAGAAACATGAAATAGAGAATTTTGGTCACAACATATGTTAGTTGCATACTTGCATGATAAAATAGAAAAGTGTGAAGTTTACATAGGTAAACCAAAAATAATAGAGTAGTTGTTTTAGGTTTTCGGCAACCAATGGCTTCTTATGAACTGCGCCTTGCTAAATTGGTTACATTTTAAAAGTTGTTTTTCACTCGTGGTGGTTGTTTAAAGTTATATCTAGATTCTAGTTTGTGGAACTGGTGAAGTGATCAATACATATTTGTTTATTAAATCAGGAGAATAGCTGAAGTGAAAGAGAAAGAAAGGAGGAAAACCGTAGAGGAAATCATATATTGCTTAATTGTGCAGAGATTTGTGGACAACAATATATCAATGATTCCTGAAATACCAGCAGCTCCAGACCCTGCTGGAAGGGTAGACTTTTGGCCTAACCAAGAAGAGAAGCTGGAAGCTGTGCACTCCCCCGAAGCATTTGAGATGATATTGAGCCATCTCTCTCTTGTACTTGGGGAGCGGGCTGTGGGACCCTTGGATACAATTGTGCAGATCAGTAAAATCAAGCTTGGCAAGCTTTATGCTGCTTCAATTATGTATGGGTATTTCCTCAGAAGAGTGGATGAAAGATATCAACTGGAAAGGTCTATGAACACCCTCCCTGAAGGTTTTGGTGAGGAAGAGGAGATAAGGATTGAAGAGCCCACATCAGAATTGCAACTGTGGGACCCAGAATCCCTGATACGGATCTATCCTGATGATGTTGGAGGGGGTATAGTGGAGTCTAGCAACCAAGAGAAAGTGTACAAGTTGAGGTCGTACGTTATGTATTTGGATGCAGAGACACTTCAGCGATATGCAGTCATAAGATCTAAAGAAGCTGTATCTTTGATTGAGAGGCAGACACAGGCATTGTTTGGAAGGCCTGATATAAAGGTTGCAGAAGATGGTTCGCTCGATGCTGCTAATGATGAAGTGGTTTCTCTTACTTTTTCTGGACTCACGATGCTGGTACTGGAGGCCGTTGCATTCGGATCATTTATGTGGGATACAGAAAATTATGTGGAAAGCAAGTATCCATTTATTGACAGCTAGAGGTATTCTTTCTTTCTTTCTTTCTATCCATCTTTTGTTCCTATTAGCCGATTGAATTTCCTTTAGCTATGTAAATTCATGCTTGTCGAAACCTTGCAATATGTGGTAGAATAGACCAGTGAAGTACCTATTCTTCTTTCATTAGCAACTCATAATTAGTCAAACATAGATCATAATAAGTAACTGCATTAGAAGATGTCACCAGCTGGAGCTGGATTATGTTGGGATGTGGATATCTGTTGTACCATGTATGCATCACTCATAAACATTTCTGGTTATAGTTGTCAATTTTCATTTGGAAATACAAACTGAATAAAGAAAACAATTGAGGGCATGCAATTTTCCAGTCAAAATTGTTGGGTTCCCTTGAACAAAATCAAATCTTGGATAAAAGGGAATGGCATTTTTGTGAGATGGTCATCAGTGCAATTCTGTCTAGCAAAATGGTACTTTTTCGTTCTGCATGTGTTGGGCCTTTTCTCTTGTTCGTTGTATTCCCAACTCATGCTGGCCAAACGTAGTCACCTGCACACCAACTCAAATCAACTCATTCGCATCAAGCAAATTAATTCAGGATTCAAATTCTTAAGTGAGATTGATAATCATGAGAATTATGATTATATTTCTAATCTTTGCATAGGTAAAGATGAAAAATGATTGTTGATTGAAGAATAATAAAATATTTGGGAGTATATGAGAGGATTTAATAATCAAAATGGTTAAATTGTCATTACTCTTTTATACAAGGTATACGAACGTTGATTAATCAAAATGAGCAATCTGGATAGTAAGTATCATGGTATGCCTCAACATCATTTTCCATTGATTTCTTTTTGTGAAATATGTAACAACCTTTTTCTTGGCGCTTTCATATTAATGAAATTGGTTTACAGTTTCTTGGAAAAATCGTTTGAGTCAAAACAAACTCTCGCAGTTTCCACCGATCATATTTACATACAAAATTTGAACTCACTTAAAAAATTGATATCAAATCTTTTTGAAACCACAATTTGCTTGATTTGGAATGTTAAACTCAAATATATGAAGAAAAAACGTTTCGGTCTCTAGCATTTTCCCAAGGAATTTGGAATTAATAGTATATTAAAGATTTCAATATATGGTATACGTAAAGTCTGCTTTTTTTAGAGAGAGAGAGAGGGAGAGTAATTTCGGAAGAGAGAGAAATAGAAGGTCCAAAAACAAAACAAAAAATATAGAAGAGAAGCTAACCAAGAAAGAGCAAAATAAGGAATGGATTATTGTTATTATAATTATGTTAAAACGAAGGTCCTCCTGCAGTTGTTGATTCCTGTCATATGCGGCAGCAGCAGCATCACCACGTTGGGTTTTAATGTGAAGACCCTGAAATTCCAAGAGTCATATTCTCCGCTCTTCAGCCAATTTAATATTCAAACATCCCCCGACGACTACACTGTTCGCCTCCTCCTCAACCGTTTCTCAGGTACACACACACATATATATATTCTTATAATATATTTTTAATTATGAGAAAATATATATATATAATGCATGGGAATTCATTATTAATTATGATTTTAAGGCATTTTTACATTCATGTATAAGAGAGAATTTAAATCAAATTAATGTACGCTCGTTAATTAATTGTATA
>JAPKLY010000166.1:114351-237623 GCA_026898435.1 Prunella vulgaris | reverse complement strand
TCATCGTATAGCTCTTTTGTCCTGCTGCAGGTTCTGGCATTATATCATCTGATTATTACAACTATGGCTTCTTCAGCGCCAGCATTAAGATGCCATCCCAACATACCGCTGGCATCGTCGTTGCATTTTACGTAAGTAATTGATTAATTACCATACATGTATAAAATTAATTATATGCATGCATGTATATATAATATATATTAGAGCATGCAACACAAATTAATTCAGATCATTTTTATTTCCCTTGCATGCATATATATAATTCAAAAGTAATGAAATTAATTAATAAAATAAAAAATAGACGTCGAATGTGGACACGTTTGAACGGAACCACGACGAACTAGACATAGAGTTCTTGGGGAACATAAAGGGAAAGCCATGGAGGTTTCAAACGAACGTGTATGGGAATGGAAGTGTGTCCCGTGGCAGGGAGGAAAGATATCGACTCTGGTTCGATCCCACTAAAGACTCTCACCGCTATTCCATTCTTTGGACACCAACTAACATCATGTAATATATATATATATATATATATATTTAATTACTTAATATTGTTGCATATATATATGTTTTCTTAGAAATAATTAATTGCATGCATGCATGGACGCAGATTTTATGTGGATAACATCCCTATACGACAAGTGGTTCGGAATGCAGGGATGAGAGGGGACTACCCATCGAAGCCCATGTCCGTATACGCGACCATATGGGATGCTTCGACGTGGGCTACCAACGGCGGCAAAGAGAAAGTGGACTATAAATACGAGCCCTTCGTGGCTGAGTTCACCAACCTCGTTCTTCATGGTTGCATAGTCGACCCTTCCGACCAGATAATGTCCTCCAACTGCACCCACTCCGTCGCTCGATTAGCCGCCGCCGACTACGCTACCATCACTCCACAAGCTCGAAACTCCATGAAATGGGTCAGAGAGAAATACATGTATTATTCCTACTGTTACGATAATATAAGGTACCCAATCCCCCCTCCAGAATGTCTCATTCTACCATCTGAAAGAAACCTCTTCCAAACAAGTGGCAGGCTCAGGGCAAAGATGTTCCATGGATCCAACCACCGCCATCCTGCAACCAAGCGCCATCGTCCTCCTAGAATATCAAATTGATCGATCGGAGGAGTTTTTATATATATATATAGGATTAATTATTTCTAGCTAGTTTCTTTAATTAAAAGGGAAAATAATTAAGAGGACGATTTTGAAATTAATAAATGTAGATACATTAGTGATCGATATATAATATAAGTCAAATTAAGTTTTCTAGATTTTAATTGGAATTATATGATCGAGCCAGATAGTCAATAAACAAGTCGCGATAGACATTAATTGACGAAGTTGCATTATATTTTAAAAAAACTTGGACTCGTGACTTAGTGGCATCCAGCTGGCACGTGACATATATATATGGACAATTGTCTTAAAACTTAGGCCACAAGGCTGACACCTCAACCATCTTGTAGTATAAATAGAATAGACCACATTAATCAATACTCACTGAATATGAGCATTATTATGTTTTTACCAATTTAAAAAAAGGGCTCCTTTCGTATAGAGGCATTTACACTACTAATATAATATATCATGCCGCCCAACTTTATCCAATTCAAAGAGGGCCAAAAACTACCTTTTCACATCAGATATCAAATTATGTGTACCATTGAAATTATGTGTGTACTTGTGACTGAACAAGTGTACTATAATTCATTTAATTGTACTTCGGGTACTATTTGAGCAATTATTGCACTGACAAAAGCTGTGATTGATGTGACGTGTGTCACTGTTCACATCACATCGTGTACTGTGTCGGTCACATCTCATTATTACCTTTGGTCATCAACGAAGTTTGCCGATCATAATTCCGGTGATGTGTACTTTACTTCATGCGTATGTACCATTGAACAAATTAGTGTACTATTGATTGTGCACCACAGTGAATCGTATTGTACTACAGTATTGCTTATTGTACTATTGCGTCCCTTTTTCGGCAACACATTCACATAATTTCCCGACAAAAATCGATAATATAAACTAAAAAAAATAGTGGAAAAATAAATTCCGGCCACAGCACGATATCGGGCGAATCCACATCACCTGTTCGCACAAAACACCGTTCCTCAACATTATCACCGAAATTGCGTCGCAATCAACGCCAATCAGAGTTTTTTGCCAAAAACCGTCGCCCGCAAAGATCTGTTCCTTGCGATTTTAATTGAAAGAACTGAGGCCCAATTAATTTCTTTATTAAGAAATGCAACTGTACATCTTTAATTTGAAAAGAAGCATTGACCATTTCCATTTTTTTGACTGAGAATTTTAGGAAAGAAGAGGGAAGATGTGGCTTCACATTATCCACATATGCCTTGAAGAGGGAAGACGTTGTTGACAAGGCGAACTACCGAAAGGTAATCAGGAGAGTATCATAAGGCTACGAAGGTCGCCGGAGTGAGCAAGAGCTAGATCACTGGCCCGAACCAAGGCCAACACAATGGAGATCGGCGAGGTGGGTAGGAACCTCGCCCGAGCTCCCGATAGGTCGAGGTCGGCAGCCAGGGGCATCAAGGGAAGAGAAGCCTACGGGCGAGCTTTCCCTCTCGAGAGGGAGCTCACCCCTATCCAAGGAGGCCGAGCTAGAGGTCGGTAGCTAGGGACACCAGGAGAAGAGAAGACTATGGGCGAGCTTCCCCTCTCGAGAAGGAGCTCGCCCATGTTCAAGAAGACATCGCCGAGGTCCACCGCTGCATCATCCCTAAAAACCGCACAAGGCAGAAGAGCTCGCCATGTAGCTCGCCTAGCCTAAGGGCCCAGTTAGCGGATGTATAAATAGGACATGTACATGTAGTAGGACAGAGCATTGTAAAGGTAGCATTGTGAGGGACCAAGACGGGGTCATGGACCCTCGTCAACACCAGGAGCCAAGTAGGCTCACAAGGTGCCACCTCACACTTGCACACCTATAAATAAGGTCTCTCTTGTACTATTCAACAACTCAATAATAATACACTTTTACTTTCTCTCTCTAAACTCTCTACTTTCTCTCTCTATATTATCCCTCAAGAACACAAAATCTTAGATTATTGTTTGATAGGATTGATATGTTATAACAAGCCACATAACAAACATCGTTAGTAAATTCTATCAACAGACGTGACTTCACATTGTCCACATAATGCAATTGTACACCCACACCACAGCCGCGAATCGCCGGAGAATCCATGGACACCGCCGTGCACAGCAGTCTTAAAAGCTACAATCACCGGAGAAGACAATGAACTAGCCGGAGAAGACAACGAAATTGCCAGAGAAGACAATGAAATTGCCGTCCGCCCACCTCCTCCCCTTCGACTTCTACTCTCTCTTTTCTCTTTCTTTTCTCTTTCTTTTTCGCTGTTCGGGACCCGTCGCCATTTGAAGTGGACAGAAGCCCGTCTCCCCCTTCTTTTTCTTTTTCGTTGTTCGCGTAGTCGTCGCTGTTTGGGGCTTGCCATCGGCCGCCGTCGCACCCTCTCCAAATCGAAGCTCGCCGTCGGCCCCCGTCGCACACCCTCCTGTGCTCGCTGTCGCCCGGATTGAAGCTCACCGTTTGTGTTTGAATTTTGAATGAATTGAGAGAGTCGGTGAGGAAATGAGAGAGTGATAGAGAGAGAGACAGTGATGGGATGTCTACAGAATTGATTTGATGTCTATAGTATTGACAGGAAAAAGAACTGTACACGTAAGAATGATAAAGTAGAAAAGTGGCCCTCGTTGACATCAATGAACAGTGGAGTCCTTATTTGAGTTTCTAACTCTAAAAGAGTCTCTCAATGTAATAATCTCTTAAAAAAATAGATAAATAAATATATTTTTAAGTGTATGTTGGAATTCACTTATACATAAATAAATGTGATAATTTTTATAAAAAAATAATGCTTAAATTAAATGGATAGAGGGACTGGCTTTTTTTTTTTTGAAATATTGTATTTGAAAAAATAAATTAACAATATGTGGTACTTTTTTTGGGTCTTGCTAATATAAGCAAGAGCGTCACTACCATTGGCGCAGTTACTGTACAAAAGGGGAGAGCGCCAAGTGCAATGGCGACCTCGACACACACTGACACACGGGGCTGATACACACATTGCTTAAGGGCGCCCATGACAGTGGAGCCCTTAAACCCACCCCACCCAAAAAACATGACATTTACTCCATTAGACACCATTTACTTAGAGCAATTATCAGACACGCATGCCAATTAAACCCCTCCAATTATTTCATCTTAATTAGAGTGAGAGATATTATTAAATTTAAAATAATTAAAAAATTAATAAATTAAATATGAAGTTTGTTAAATTAGAGTAAAATTAGGAGGAGTTATGAGTATAGACGATTTTTTGTGATATAAACGTAACTACCTTTTTTTTTTATAATTTCTTTTAAGTTTTAGGAAGTATAAAATTTTTGAAAACTTATCATATTTGAATTTTGAAAGGTACAATTTTTCTGGAATTTTCAGAAAGTAAAAATAAACTTAAATATTTGAATAAGTAAAACTTTTTGAAAATATATTCCTTTCAAATCTTTTTAAAATATTAAATGATGTTCCACTTGTTACTTATTCAATTTTTTGTTAAAATAAGTACTTTTAAAAAAAATCTGAAAAAAATAGGAGAATTAAAAAGAAATTCTCATTTGAGATTTCAAAATCGTGCCACCGTTATTATTATTTAATTTTCTATTCAAAAAATAAAAGAAAGAAAAGAAAGAAATTCACATGTACTCGTAACTCCTCCAAATTTTACTCTAATTTAACAAACTTCATAATTAATATTTTAATTATTTAATTATTTTAAATTTAATAATATCTCTCATTCTAATTAAGATGAAATAATTGAAGGCCCACAAAAATAAGATATGGAAGGCGCTCCTCCACTTTCAACAGTGCTAGCACCAACATTCATGGCGCTTATGCTTATTTTGTACAACCCCACAACAATAAATGTACAATAATAAATATATTTAAATAAATGTAATATTTAAATAAAAATATATATACAATATTTGGAAAACAAATCCGTAAATTAAATGTGTGTGTAAATTAAAGGGGGGTTTGAATGGATAGAAGAGTGTGCAGTGTGTAATTTGGCTGGTAGTGTCGGTGGGTTTGGGTGGGGTGGGTTTAAGGGCACCAATGTCATGGGCGCCCTTAAGCAATGTTTGTGTCAGCACCGTGTGTCAGTGTGTGTCGAGGGCGCCATTGCACTTGGCGCTCTCCCCTTTTGTACAGTGACTGCGCCAACGGTAGTGGCGCTCTTGCTTATATTAGCAAGACCCAAAAAAAGTACCACATATTGTTAATTTATTTTTTCAAATACAATATTTAAAAAAAAAAGCCTTAATTCAAATCTACAAATAATGGATGGGTGCTAATTCTTGTTTATTTTTAGGGAAAATACACATTTTTGTCCTATAAGTTTCGTTGACTTTGATTTTCGTCATCTTAAGTTTTGAATTTTTGTTTTCGTCCTTTAACTTATGAAAAATTATGGTTTTCGTCCTCCAACCGCCTATAATCAGTCACACAACCGGTAATACATACGTGGATCAATTTTTTCTATTTTTTAAGTGAAATACTGATGTTGGAGTATTTAGAGGGAATTAGGTCTTGATGGATAAAATACAAGATTAACCGTAAATTCTTTCCCAAATCAAAACCCTAGTCAATCAAATCTAGGCATAGGGGCTTGAAAGAATTAGAGAAAAAAGGAACAAAGATCCCAAAATCAAAACATCCAAAGGCCTAAATTCTTTTGAGCGCATACTCACAGTACGGAAAGAAAGAGGGATGTCCAACGAGTTTCGAGTGCAATATTAAGTGTCATTGTGGTTTCATTGCACGGTTTGTACATAATATTCAAAAATGAATCCGGACAGAATATTATATGGATGTAAGTATTGGACGGTATTTTAGAGGAAATTTACGGTTAAAAATGTATTTTGTCAAGACCTAATTCCCTCCAAATACCCCAACGTTAGTATTTTGTTTAAAAAAAAGAAAGAAAAAATGGATTCTACGGCGTGTCTATCTCCAAAGCTAAACAAAATACAATATTAAAAGAATTCCTAATCCACAATGGAATGTCGGAGTGGGAGTTTTAGAGGCAGAGGTATATGATACTCTTGGAAAAAATGCTTAATGGTCATCTTTGTCTCACAAATTTGATCAACAATTAATCATACCTAGATCCGGTGAATATATATAATTTGTTGTTGACTATTCAATCATTAAACTGCCTGAAGAAAGTTTGTAGCTACAGTTATATGATGTAAATGAGCTAGCTTTCTTCGATAGCCACTCGATCGAATTCCCTGCCCTGCCCTGCCCTGGCATTACAACTTGCATGTTTCCTTCCTCTCCTCTCCTCTGGTCTTTAAAATTAATTAATAAAGAACCTGTCTGTCTCCTGATCTACCATTAATCTTATCTAACATCCATCATTTGAGCTTTTGTATATCAAAGATTCGTTAATTTTTAGATCTACTAGTAATTTCGCAAATTCCTCCATCATGGGATTTATTGTCACATTTGTTCAGTTTTTTACCCTCAATTTTGCAATCTAAATTAATACCCCAAGCCAAGCCATTCTTCATTGGAGATACATTTTTCCTTAAGAAATTGAGAGTCATATGTATATACCTCGCTCTTATTTTCCAAAGAAATTAAGAGCAATTAAACAACACATGAAATGAAATATGATATATATGGTGAGACGAGACGAGACGAAAGATTTTCACTTTAGGTGGGACTTTCAATTCCCATTCATTAGACTCTTCTCCTATTTTGGTACTACACTTGACTTAAACGAAATTAATATTAATTTCCGATCAAACTAATTTCAATATCTTTAGATGACTTTAGCTTCAAAGGATAAAAAAGCAGCATTGTGAATGAGAACCATCCACTTGCAAGAGAGAATTAATTAATTAATTCTTCCTTGCTACCAAGCTTCCTTGGCACTGTTTTTCTGTCACTAGATTAATAAACCTTGCTTGCTTGCTTCAATAGGTCTTTACTCCACATTAGCGATGAATGATCCCTTCCCAGCTTCCAATATTTCAAGACTGACTCTTGCCATCAATGATTCTGGACGCACGGGATATATATATATATATATATATATAATTCTCCATAACTGCTTTAAGCTAATATTGAGGGGACACTAATGAGAATGAAATTTTATTTTTCTCATTTACTCTTACATATGTTGAAAGAGATTGTTGGGCTTGGTCCCAATGGGTTTTGGCCCATTTAGTGGATGTGGTCCATCCCTGTTTCCAACCCTAAGGCAGAATTGGACGCTTCCTTTAAAAGCCACAAGCTGCCCCCCTTTGCAGATGCAGATGGAATTTGAAATCCTCTAGTGCCGTTGGAGCGCAGTAGCCTGTGGTTGGAGTGCAGCCTCTTCCGAAGGGCCTTGGCCGCCGTTCTCTCAACACCGGTGAAGAGTCCACCTTGGCGGGTGGCCTGAACCCAGGTCCGGAACCGAACCATGA
This sequence comes from Prunella vulgaris, assembly GCA_026898435.1. Taxonomy (NCBI): domain Eukaryota; kingdom Viridiplantae; phylum Streptophyta; class Magnoliopsida; order Lamiales; family Lamiaceae; genus Prunella; species Prunella vulgaris. The sequence goes on along the minus strand of JAPKLY010000166.1, from coordinate 230,079 downwards.
GACGTGGCATACGAAGGGAGCGTGACCTAACAGTGGTATCAGAGCCATGGGTCCCTTCATCGTCTCTGTTTGGGCTATTTAGGACTGGGTTCGTGGGTGTTGTTCTCGTTCGAGTATCGCTGCCGTCGAAGCCGCTTGGAGTTGCATCGTCGCGCTGGTGCTCCTGAAGCGCGTTGACCCTCCTGCTTCTTCAACCGTTGTGCGCCGTCGCCTGGAGTCTCGCCGGAGTCGCTTGGAGTTGCGTCGGAGTCGCGCTGGTGCTCCTGAAATGCGTCCCTCCGTCTGTCTCTTCAACCGCCGTCCGGTGGAGCAGCCCTGCGCGTCTAGAGTCGTGCCTGGAGGCCGTCTGTCAGTCGTCCATCCGACGGAGCCCTGCTGTGCGCCTGGAGTCGCCGTCCCTGCTGCCCGTACCCGCTGTGCATTGCTATTGGGAAGGCAGGCCGTCCTCCGTCGTTGCCGCCTGAGTCCTGTTCACTGCTGTCCCCGGCCGAAGGTAAGTAGGTAAGGCTAGCAAGTTTTTTTTTTTTTTTGCTATTTTACTGTTTGTATGTGATTTAAATTGTGACTTTGGGTTTGGTAATTTTCAGAATTATTCTGCCTCTTTGTCTATTTTGTTAAATCTGCAAATTGTATTTGAGTTGCTAACAAGCTTGCGAGTTGCAGTGAAGGTGAGTAGTTGAGTTAGCCTTGTCCTGGAGATTGCATAACTGTGGTTTGTGTTTCTCGGGAGTGATTGTTGCTGTCTTTTGGGCGTTTTGAGGCCCTTACTTAGGGTGTCGCTCTGGTAAAGCGGCTGAAACTCATCTATTTACTGCTTTCGTAGTGTACCGCTTACCGCGGTTTAGGATTTACTGCTTTCGTAGATCGCCGCTTGCCGCGGTTCTAGCTGCTGGTTATATGTGCTCGCTTTCGTGCTTGTTTGTTGTGCTCTGTGGTCTTTATCTTGTGCCTTGTGTGGTGCTTCCGTTGTATGTTAAATCTGTTTGCATCTTTATGTTTGCAAAAGTTCTCCTTTGTGATTTTGTGAAATGGCTGCTCAATCCCATGTGTATGTTCTTGCCCCCTTTAATGGCAAAGCTGATTTTAGCATTTGGAAACAAAAAATGAAGTGTATTTTGATACAACAACGTGTTTTCAAAGCTGTTGATAACTCTTATCCCCCTGGCATGTCTGAAGAGAAAATATCTGAGTTGAATGAACTTGCTTTATCTGCTATTGTCTTGAATTTATCTGATACTGTGCTTAGAAAAGTAGGAACTTTTGATTTGGCTAAAGATTTGTGGGATAAGCTCGAAGAGCTTTATAATGAAAATTCTTTGCCTAACAAGTTGTTCTTGCTTGAAAAGTTTTTTAGGTTTAAACTTGATCTCAGTAAGGACATTGATGAGAACTTAGATGTGTTCACTAAGTTAATTCAGGACATTAAGCAAACTGGAGATAAGCATATCGATGACTACACCCCTATTGTCTTGCTAAATGTTATACCCGATTCTTATTGTGATGTGAAGTCTGCTATTAAGTATGGTAGGGACAATGTTACTCTAGAAACTGTAGTCAATGGCTTAAAGAGCAAGGAGATGGAGTTGAAACAAAATGGGTGTGGTAATGGCTCGGGGGAGGTTATGCACGTTAGGGGAAGGAATGGGGATAAGCATGCTAGGAAGCCTAAGGTTAGAAGGTGCTTTAATTGTGGTGACACCGGTCACTTTATTAGGGAGTGCTCTAAGCCTAGAAAAAATCAAAAGGATGATTGTGCTAATGTGGCTTCTTGTGAGGAGCAATTAGGTGATGTGTTTTAAACCTTTGTGTGTCTACTTGCACTTAACTCTTTATGTGGTTTGTGTGCTTTGCCTTTGTGGCTTGATTGCCTTTGTGGTATTGTTTGCCTTTGTGGCTTGTATGCCTTTGTGACTTGTATGCCTTTGTGACTTGTATACCTTTGTGGTTTCTTGTATGCTTTTGTGGATTGATTGCCTTTGTGGCTTGTATGCCTTTGTGGACTGCATGCCTTTGTGGTCTTGTCCTTTGTGGATTTTATACCTTTGTGGTTTTATCCTTTGTGGATTGCATGTCTTTGTGGTCTTGTCCTTTGTGGATTGTATGCACTTAACTCTTTGTGTGGTTTGTGTGCTATGCCTTTGTGGTCTTGTCCTTTGTGGATTGTATGCACTTAATTCTTTGTGTGGTTTGTGTGCTATGCCTTTGTGGTCTTGTCCTTTGTGGATTATGTGCCTTTGTGGTCTTGCATGCCTTTGTGGTTTTGTTTTATCATTAAAGCTTAGAGTATGTGAGTCTCTGTTGCTTAGTGGTATTTGACTTTGTGTCTTTGTTGCTCTTTGTGAGGTGGAGCAACAACCTTTGTGGTATATGAGTCTTTGTGTACTCTGTGTTATTGACTGTGTGTCTAGGTTGTTCCATTTGAGGTGGAGCATAGGTCTTTGTGACTAGGTTGTGTGATTTGGATCTTTGTGATTCTTATCTTTGTAGCTTCATGTTTTATTGTTTTGTGTCAATTGCATGAATGTGTGACTTTGTGTCCTTTATGTTATCACCTGGACTAACTTTGTATTTTTTGCAGGTTGTGTGTACTAACTTTATGTTTGTGCAGGTTTTGGTACGCCTTTGTGTGTGTGCTTGTGTCTGCATGTGTATGCTTGTGTGTGTATGTGTGTGGGGTGATTATGAAAACCCGTTGGATTCCGGTGTTGATGGAAATGGCCAAAAAGGTGGAGAATGTTGGGCTTGGGCCCAATGGGTTTTGGCCCATTTAGTGGATGTGGCCCATCCCTGTTTCCAACCCTAAGGCAGAATTGGACGCCTCCTTTAAAAGCCACAAGCTGCCCCCCTTTGCAGATGCGGATGGAATTTGAAATCCTCTAGTGTCGTTGGAGCGCAGTAGCCTGTGGTTGGAGTGCAGCCTCTTCCGAAGGGCCTTGGCCGCCGTTCTCTCAACACCGGTGAAGAGTCCACCTTGGCGGGTGGCCTGAACCCAGGTCCGGAACCGAACAGTGAGACGTGGCATACGAAGGGAGCGTGACCCAACAGAGATGGTTACATCATCAATGTTGTGCTCCAATTTTGGAAAAAATTGACAAAAAATAAAGTTCTTTGGGTGTGGTACAGTGGATTGATTGATGAGTATGATTATAAGATGAGATGGAGGTAATCAAATGATGGTAATAATTACCTTATTTAGAAAGAAAAACAATATTATATACTTCATTTGTTCTAATTACATACAATAATTACTATGTTTTTATCTCAATTTTCATACCCTTATTGAAACCCACCAAGTCTGTTGATGAGCCATATCATACATACCCCTGCTCTTACCTCACCAGAATTTAGCAATCAATCTTTCATTATGGTGGCGTTGAAACTCGGAGCGCCGACATAGAGTAAGTGACCACTGCCTTCATGAGAGAGAACCCCCACTCTTAATTTATTAAAGAAGCATAATTCTTACTTGTAAAGAAAACCTCACAGCCTTGATCTTCCTCTACACACTTAAGAGCCCTTGTCTTTGTATTTTGATTGTAATTAATGCAGTCTCAGCTATTTGCGCTCTCCCAATAACCAACCCCATCAACTTTATACATATTTTTCTCTTCTCCTGTTCAGACACAACAAACTTTTCAAGTCATATAACTATCTCTTCATTCAATTCCCTATTTAAGAATGTTGTCTGTCTTTACGTACCTCAAGATTATGCAATATTGCAATAGCAATAATTACTTTGATGAATGTTATTCTCGTAAAAGAGATTATGTGTCAAAGAAATCATATCCCTTTTTTTTTTTAAATAACCTTTTGCTACTAAATGATTCTTACACTTAATCAATTGATCCATCGGTCTTATACTTCCTCTTCGAAATTCACTTGCATCCCAAAGGTTTAGAACCTAGTGGAAGATCAACCAACTTTCAAGTATGGTTGTGTATGATGGACTCAATTTAACTATTTATAATCTCTTTCTAGATAGGAACATCTGGACGCAGCAATCCTTTTGAATTGTTCAGTATTCATTTTGGATCCGGATATTTTCACCCCCTTTATTGAGTACTTCACCCTCACTTACTTTCTTATGTCTAAAATTAAATTATAAGACAGAAATACTCCTATTGTATATTTTCTTAAATTAAAAAATAATCACTTCACCCCATACCTTGTTCACACAAAAAACTGCTCCATTAGGTCATTTGGGGCATGAAGTTTCGAACAAAACCTCCCCAACATGTAAGTTTTCATGTTTTTTTGACCTAGTTTTTCGTCCGTTTGGGATTTTATACGTTGTAGGCATGATTATATGGTGTGTAAATATATGGTTCACGCTTTTGGATTTGTGATGTTGAAGAAGTTTTGTTCAGCTCTGGTCTACGGAACAAACGACCAAATTGCGAATGAAAATTTCGAACATTCACTCATTGTTCGAAAATTCGAACCCAACAATGGCCTGTTTTCAGTTTTTTTTTTCGAACAATGTACACTTTTTCGATTCAATGTTTCGAACAATTGTTTGGTTCAATATTTCGAACACAGCCACATAATTCTGCCAATAATAGTCGAACATATGCAGTTAGTTCGAACCAATTGTCGAACACCACCCAGAATTTCGGTAAATCAGATCCAACGATGGTTGTGGTATGTTGCAGACGAAGCCCGCCATTAATAGACAGAATTCCGGTAAACCAGATCCAACGATGGTTGTGGGTTTCACTGGCGTTGGCAGCGGCAGAGTGGCGGAATTTCAGAGACGGCGAACAGGTCTGTGGGTTTCACTTGTGTTGGCTGTGGTCGATGCGATCGTGCGAGCAGATTTTCGGCGCACAGGTGGTGCGTGGAACAGAGGTTGCAGAGGCGAAGGCGGCTAAGCGTTTCTTCTCCGGTGAGAGGCGGACGGTGGTTTCAGCGAGTGGCTGGGAGAGGTCGTGACGACAATTTTCGTCCTCTCTGTGTGCCATCGACCGTCGCCGACGTTCGATTTCTTGTAGGGGGTGAAGTACTCAAATTACATTCTTAATCAGGAAGGGTTTGGGTAGTTGTGAAAATTCATGGACGGTAAAGTGAACTATTAGGATAGTGAATTCATCAAGGGGGTGAAGTACTCAATAAAGGGGAGTGAAATATCCGGTATAATAGAAATTCTGGCCCAAAGGACTTTTTCTTTCTGGCCCGTTTAATGCATCTCGGTTCCTCATTAACACTGAGTGAACCACTTGCAACTTCATAAGTTCTTTTATGTGAACTTATCTCTTCCCTTTCTTTTTTTTAAAGAATATATTTTCTTAGAATAGAATATATCTTTACTTAATAAGCATTCCTACATTCATTTCAAGAGCATAGAGTTGTGCATCAATGATCAATCAACACTTCTGTCATATGTGCTAATTCAATTATACATGTATAACAATTACAGATTACTCCCTCCATCCATAATATTTAATCCTCTTTGATTGTACATAATTTAATGCAATATGTAGGACGGTATCATGAAATATTACGAGGTCTGTTTATAAATTTTAAAAATTGTACATGAAAAGTATGCAATTATACTTTTCTAATAGGAGTGACGTGTGCACATAAGCCACAATCCCTTAATGTGGTCCTATGCTGAGTGTGACCTTCGAATCACACACACTCAGGTAAGAATGGTGTTCGCGTGTGATCCAAAAATCCTCCTGTGCATGAAGGGATTTCAGTTCCGCTCACAACTTTTAGCTATATAATGCATGAGGTGTTGTTAATCACTAAAAAAGCAAGAGGGAGAAACAAGGGAATGATATTCCTAAAATTACCAAAAGTTACAGGCTCTAATCAACCAACCACTAGTCCTGTCCAAAGGGAAAAAAAAATCAACCAACCATTAGTACTAAAAGTAAACAAGAAATGTAAAATCTATACAAAGTCAAGCCCCTCTGCTCTCTTCACCTGAATGTTTTTTTGTATACCCACCGCACCCCACCATTAAATATCACCAACAAGAACAGTTAGCAGCACACAAACACGAGCACATTTTGCACCTGCACGAGCATTTTTTGCACCGACACAAACAGCTTGTGCAGCAGCTAGGCTTGAAACACCCGAGCCCCATAGTGCATTTTGGACATTTCGGCCTCCAGCAGCTTTTTATGCTCGGCCATCCAAGGAATTTGGGTCGTCTAAAGTTGATCTTACAGCAACTATTATTACTATTGCCACAACATATGGAAGCAGACTTCTTTCTTTTCTGCAGACACATTGTCTGGCGGATCTTTTTGAGTCGAACTTTAGTAGTGATGCTCTCCATTTCATGAACGAACCTGCAAAGATGTCTAATGTAATCTGGATAAAGCTCCAAGTTGCAGTGCCCTCCTCCTTTAATCCACAATGGCTCATATGGTTCCCTTGCCATTTCCCATAATCCATTCCCATGCAACCAATTTACCACATCGTCCTCTGTTCCCTGGACATTGCATAACCGAAGCTATCAAATTTGCATAATAGGGCATAATAAATTAATATCAGTCACGAGCTAAATTGTATTTAAACACCTATGACATAATATATTATTATCACTAATGAATTAAAACACCTAGTAATAGGTTTTCACTAGTTATGCGATGATATCACGTGCTCAATTATAATGCAAAAATTAAGTATCTTTCAGCTTTCAACTTACTCAGATTTTATGCTTTATAAACACAACAGCATCATGGTCATAGACAAGATAGAGCAGCATCCATTTTACAGAGATTTTATCAGTTCAGTAAAAGTAACATAATTTCTGCTGGAAGACCCAGTAAGCAGAGAAAAATATGACCATAAGAGAAATAAAAGAGCTTCTGCTAATGGTGCAAGAGGTGTAAGCGGGAACACATGAGAGGAATAATTACAGCTACAAATTAGTTCACCCTTTCACTTGTATTTTATCGTGGATTTTTCTCCATCAAAGTAAATCAATATCATAATAACAATTTGTAGCATTATATCAATTTGTCTCAACACGACAACATTTCCAATAATCTACCACATGTAACGCTTTAGAAAGTATTATAGACCAAGTAAAACTAGGGTAACCTTTCCAGATTTCTTAAGAATAGATGGAATTCAATTATTATATGCTTGAAGGTTTATTTATGATAGCATTAATTTGGAATTCTATTCTACGCATATCACAATCATGAATTGTGATCAACCTCAGCTCAGCTTCATTTATGTGTAGTGCATCTACAAATATTCCTCCCTTCTTCAACTTAGAGATGGAGCCTTATCACCTAAGGTGCCAAAAGGTATATTGCGTAGTGGTTTACACTTGGTTGTGTAGCGTCAATATTTTGATTGAAATAGTAACAAAAAGGAAAATCAATTAAGAGATGTAGCCTTATCACCTAAGGTGCCAAAAGGTTAGAGAAGCAATAAAATTAGGAGGTAATATTGCGGGATACCATCTCATTGATCTACAGTTTACCCGGTTACATGTTTCTCTCACTTTTCACACGCAAGTTTCTGCATCTACTATTCTTCTCCATTTCTGGCAACTGTTTCTCTCTCCATTTACGGTCTATGCTTTGCTCTCCCTTTCCAGCGGCCAAGATGGGTGCAACACCGCCATGAGGCAGAAAATTACTGTTTCCCTTCTAATCTCCTCAACCTCAAGAAAAGTCATCCCTCAATTTTTGGCCATACCTAAATATTCCCATGGAGAGTTCAGGGATCCAAAAGAAATACAACACCAGTGACAGGAGGTGGTGGCATAGGCGGTATTGGTGACATGGACTACTAGGAAACATGACCCATGTATTACTAGGAAAAGCTTGGAGAGTACATTATTTAAAAGGAAAAAATAACCTGTGATTTTGATGAGAGAGACTATGGTATTGGTGTGAGTGTAACCATGGGATTAGATGTAATCAGTTCAAGGATGGAATATTCCTCAAGTAATTATTATCAATTCATGTTAGAAGCTGTCTGAAATTTCTAAATTTAGCTTTTAAATTAGACAAACAAGAATATAGGTCACAAGCTACATAAATTGTTTTTCGATAATATGAAAATGGAAAACATACACTGACAAATCTGTCTTGTGTGTGTGACTAATAATGTAAAATTAATCACTTTTAACATGAAAATATATCACTTTTCAGAAAATGATAAAAGTTCAACTAAGAATTGAGAGTGTTTTATGTTAAAATTGATGTATCAGTTTTCAATTTTGAGCTTATGGCCGGGATTATCTACTAATGAGCATGATTCAATATTTTGATTAAATGGAACTCCATCTTACGGGATTAGTTCCATGAAACGGTCTAACACAAATTTTTGCCTAAGGTACCATAAGATACACGTGGCATTTGTATTTAAGGTGACAACCTCTACATAAGCTTTCAACAAAAACTGAAACCAAGATCAAGATTCAGAAGACACACTTGGTTCTACCTGCTATACTAGAGAGTATGAACTCATCTCGAAATTTATTCATTTAACATGTGATTGCAAATGCTTATTTTTATGTCAGTTACATTTACCTACACATTCACAATATAGATAAAACTCAGCATGAGGAACTGAAATATTCAAATGGTTGCTTCTTTTTTTCAGTAATCAATCATTCAGGAAGAAAAGTTTATCTTAGAGCAGTTCATTAGTCATTTATAGATTAGACAAAATAAACGATCACCTTCATTTTTCAGTCACCTTTTTAATCAGCAATAAATATACATACTGTTTTCCAAATCATCAGTTATTCTGTAGCAAAGATTCTTAATAAGGCTTCAGGAATCCCATTATTAGTATTGAGAATCATGAAGCAACTTTTCTTTCCATTCATAAATTTTCTGCAATTGGATTAAGTAATATCAAAGATTCATATTATGATTTATCAGCTTTGGTGGAAGAGATGAAGTTCATAAAAATAATACCAGAAGAGATGGAAGGAATTACTCAGAGCAGAAAACCTGTGGTAAGGCCACAACGGCTATAACAGCAGTTGCACAAAGTTATGCAGTGGAAAGTGGCAGTGGAGGGAATTATGCATAGGGTAAACAGAACATCAAATTTTGACTTTCAAAAGTCTAGTAACAAATTAGCAAAACTACAAGATGATTTTTGATTGAGGAAAACTAGCAAAGTGTGAGCAAGCTGACCATTGAATGGCATTTGTTGTCATATACAGTGGAAATGTTAACTCCGAAGAGAGTTTTTACTTTCTAGAACACAACATTACAGGACCCAGACTCACTTAGAAGGGAGTCATCAATATACCCAAACAAAAAAAGAAAAACGATAAACTGACAGCAAAAATATGTTTAAATTTTCCCACAATGAAGAGACTTTTATAGTTTTATTCACCAAAAAATATTCAGATATTCAAAGAATAACCACCACCACCCTTAATTGCATTACGCGAGGACGGTTATATGAAGCATATGTGGACGAAACACAGGTCTATTCAACATGACGTATAACATGCTCACCTTTATACTCATACTAGGTCACTAAATACTATGTACATGTCCAGTCTATCTTAAATGTTTTTCACAGAATAAATTGTTTTTACACATTAAAAAATAGATTAATTAGATGAATTCACAACAAGAAAAAAGGGAAATCACGAGACAAATCTTACAAAGTAGATTAGGGTGACCGGAACATCATTCAAGGAGTCACCAAATTATCAGCACACTATTACTCTCCACATTCAAGCAGTTAACAAAGATTAGGATTTGCACTCCTTGTGTTAAAAAAAATAAAAATACAGAAAGTAACTAGAAAGTCATTGGAAAAATAAATGTTTACGAGTGACAAGTATCTTAATTCCTATTGAGTGGTGAAAGATGAACAATATGCCAACATATATTACCGTTAAAGTTCACTTTGGAGTTTTGTAATATAAGGGGGATTTGGTAGTTACAGTATTGTAATGGTTATAATAGTCATGGGGCAGTTTCTAAGTTCTTTCTTTGCTCTAAAAGTATGCCTTTATTTTCTCTAGTGTATCCTATCTAAGTTGGAATCTATACTTTAAGCATCATATTTTAACTCATCTACAAGCCTAAAATACTAAGATCTAATATCTCCTTCAGGTAAAATGATTATACATCCCCCTCTCCCCTCCACCTCACCCAGAGATAACAAAAGGTCTCAGAAACCAAACGAGTTCATGAGTAAAGAAAGAAAGGGAAAAAATCTACAGGTTTCACAATATGCAGTGAGGCATTATTTGGCAATATCTTCTTGGAGAGTAAGGAACCATGAAAAGAATCCTAAGCTGTTTTGGTGTTTTCTCCATTTCTTAGGGGAAAAGTTCTGGGCAGTAAGAATGTGCAGATAACATAAGTGAGTTTGAACGAGTTGCTGAAAATAATGATGAAATGTATATCTTCCATTCCTGTGAAATACTAAAAATTTAAGCTAAACACATTTTGTTTCATTTTCTTGTAGACATTATGTAGTGCACGTCCTGTCAGTTTATTCTGGTGTTGAGTAACAGTTAATAAGTGAAGTCTTATACTTAAAAACATTAATTTCTACTCTCGGAAAAATGAAATTATTTTAGTGAAATTACACCAGACGTGCCACAATTTCCTTTCCACATTGGAGATTTCACGGTAACAGATTTCTACCTTCAACAATTTGCGTTACAGCAATATCCAGGGGCGAAAGCTTTTATGGATCAGAATGTATAATGCATTATCTAATTTGGGAAGATCTAGAATGCTCATTAGTGGCCATTCATAGAGCATTTTCAGAATACATCAGGTGATTTAGTTTCTGAGATACTCAAAGCAAGAGGAACAAAAGTCGAATAAGGGGACAGAAGATAACAAATTATACTATGATTCCCTTAAAATACAGCTGAAAGGTAAGATTCCCCAAATCTTTTGTTTCACCGTAAATAAGCAGATAACATTTAACTTGCATGGACTGAAAATGAGGCCAGTACTAAGAATTGTAAAATGTTAACCAGTCAACATATATAAGAAGTAAATAATTCAATTGCAAAGACTTGAGATCCAGGAATCACTTACATGTATAACAAGAACAGGAGACTTCACCTTCCGAATTTTGTTCACATTCTGCATAGTTAAATGAAGGTTAATAACTTGAATCATCTGCGTGATAGATTGTTTAATCATTTGAATACAGAATACAGAATAAGCATGTCAATTGAATTCCAATTGACGCTAGTCTATGATTTTTTATTTTTTATTTTTGGTGGGGGTGGGGGTGGGGGTGGGAGGGTGTGGAACTTCGAAATAACCTCAACCCGGTAAGAGAGAGGGATAGAGGGGTATTTAGACGTGTCATTTGAAAAATCACAAGCTAATTTGCAGAATCTTCAACATGTTTAGAAAATTACATCTGAAAGATGTCATTAACTTCATTAAGCCATAGATAGATGAATCATATATTGGCTATGGTACAGTCCTGGGGATATTGCTAAATATTAGAAACAATATATGGATCATCCTTGATAAAGAAGAATAATAATAATAGTTCGATCTTCATTTATTATGTTTTTCATTAGAAGGTTAACCGTTATCAAGTTCTTTTTTTCAAGCCACGTGTTATTGTTACAGTACATCTAAGCTCGCTGCACATTTTTGGACAAATGACTAAAAAGTACATTTTCCATCTGAAGAACTAGCTATCTTTTTCCTCTCTTCCTGGACTAAAGAATGAGCCACACCATTTATTTATAGAAAATATTGTATATTAAATGACATAACATTAACACTGCACTAATCATGACTTCTTATATTAGCAATATATGTTTATTTATGGAAAATGAAGCAGCACTGACCTTGTATATATCACAACAGAGGGTGAACTTTACATGACAGAGCACGCGAAGTCCAGATAGGATAGCACTGTGCAGAACTACACCTCTCAGTCGTGGTAATTGAGCTGCTAAGTGTAATGTGGGCCCACTTCCAACTGATTGCCCATATAGAATTAAATCCTCCTGACTGGTCCCATATTCAGTTTGAAGACACTCATAAACGGCCTCTATGTCAGCATATGTGTCATATTCACTTGGCTGATAAAGAAACAAATGTTTATATTCAACTAAAGGAATTTGATTTAAATGAACAACATGAATTAACTTTTGCATTGAAGTAGGCTGGGACAGAAATAAAGAGAACTCATGAAATCATAGTTAAGAAATTCAAAACATAATCAAGGTAAGTGCATTTCTATATACTAATCAGCATATGTTTTAATGTTTTGACGAATTTGACTGCCGCTATAGTCTATATGTTCCACAAATTAATTTTAATTATTGTTATAAGCAAAGATGTGTATTATTTTATTAGCACTCCAGCATTGAAAAAGAAATGTAAAAACTCTTTACAATTGAAGAGAAGTCGGAAACACTAACTAAATCATATTATGTTGGCTGAGTTTTTTACCTCACCGGTGGAGGCTCCGTAACCAGAATAGTCATACCTGTAAAATCAAATCAAAATCAATTCAGCATTGCATGACAGATTAGCTGGATGAACAGGGAAGAATTAAATTCCAAGAAAAGATTTTATATGTTAATTCAATGCATTACACGAATAAGAACAAAACAGAGAAAGATCACACCAATAACATACAATCTTCAGGGCATACACAAACTTCATCGAAGAAGTAAATAGGAAAATACAAGCTAAATGTATTAATGCCCATTTGAATCGTCGAATTAAAATAAGCCATTATCTAAGGCATACAAGAAATGGTCCGTTTATTGATTTAAAACCCTGTAAAACATTCAGAACTGAAATCAAATAATTATCATCAAGTAAAAAGATAAGAAAGATTCTCTAGCTAAACCCACAAAAAAGGAAGCAAATATGAGAAAACTTTCCAGGATATAAGATGGTGAAATCAACAGCAACATGAAAGCAAAAAACAAAAGTCACTGCAGAAAAGCGCAACCTTCCAAAGAAAAACAAAATCACAAGATGTCACAATCCAAAAGGCCCCATTAAAAACACTTTCAGCCTAGCATACAGTAAAACCCATCACTTTCACATAAGCTAAATTACAAGCATTAATAGAACAAAAGGACAAGTAGCAAAATTTATTTTTATTTTATCTCTGAGTTTTCATTAAATCAAAGGAAAATAATATTTTTTGTGTCACGTGAGATTTCAGATCTAAGTTCATTGTTCAAGGGACTGAAGCTTCAAAGTTTTAACCCAGAAGAAACCGAATCTTGGAAACCCTTTTCCTTGAGGAAACCAATTCAACTTTTACAGTGGAAAGTTTACTGAAAAAGTGAACGTCTATCAACCCGGTAAAGATGGGTGGTTGTGTGAGGCGCGTGTGCGTATGCTCGCACTTCACACAACACAAAATGCAGCACACCCATTTAAAAAAATAATTCAAAATGTAAACCAACAGGAGGATTATATATTTGTAAAAAGGCAAGCTTTTCCACTTTAAATGCAAACTTAGGCTTTATGACTTGTACTGCTTTCGAAAAAAAATATAGAGAAGCAAAGAAGAGTTGTGCCTTTCATGAAGTAGAGAAAATGACCCAGAAAATCAATTGAATTAGAACCCAGAAAACAGACCCGACAAGATTAACCCTGAGATTGGCTTTGAGTTGTACAAAGAGGTCATAAAGCTGGCCCAGATCAGCTGCATTTCCATGGGAGTACAAGACAGTGAGGCGAGCGTAGGGGTTCCTCAAGTAAAAAGCTACAATGTTGTTGCCCCTTTTAGTGCGGATAGACAGGACATCGAGAGAAGAGTCGTCAATGGCGATTGGGAGGGAGGAGGCGGTAGAGACAGCCACCAGTTTGCCGTCATCCCTTTTCTTGACCTGGTAAGTCGGCGGCGTCGGGGGGAAGAAGGCAAACTTAGCAGCCAGTTGAGATACCATACACCCCATTCAATCAATCAATCAATCAAATGCATGATGGAAAGGGATGAATGATGGGGTTTTGTTGTTTGTGAGGAGGATGGATTTTTCTTGGGGCTGGGGCTGGGCCTCACTGTGTTTGCCTAAATCCGTGTAAAATGAGATCATATGAATCTCTCTTCTGGCCTGGGTTTCACAAGAGGTGGCGAGATAGATAGAGAGAGAAAGAAAGATAAATGTTTGAAATTGTAATTTAAAGAAGAAAGGAAAGGAGAGGAGGATGAAAACAAGAGTTATTAAGTAATTAAGGGTGTCTTAAATGGGAGTGGTCTGTCAGCAGCAGCACAGTCTCTGCTCCTACAACTATTTGTACAACTACTCCACATTTTTTCTGTAAAACCACAAAATATGGACAATCAACTTTACCCTACTTCACTATTTACTACTCTTCATTCACACTTTAAATGGTAACAGTTAAATATCGAAAATTTTAATATACTGCAAATATCAAATTAAAACTTATACTATACTCAACATTTTTTCTAGTATAGTAAAAAACTGTGAAAAAATATTCCAGATCTTGGTATAACTTTAAGAGTATGTTATTTATATCACACTGCATAACAATTTGCTATGTAACAATATACCAAGATTTTATTATGATATCAAATTTTATTTTGGTATATACCAGAAATTTAATTTATAGTATTGTAAAAAAAATTTATTGCACATGATTGTAAACAAATAAATTTACATCAAATTAAATATCGACATGTGTACAAGTAAAATAAATTTTTATTATTTTAATTTTGAGGATTTTATTAAATGAATTTTTAAATTAAATAATTAAAATTGATATTTAATACACACGGTATAAGTCCCTCAAATTTAGAACTTTTCAATATTCGTAGGGTACTAAATATATTTTGACTTGCCGTATTTATTGAGATAAAAAAAAAAACATCTCATTAAATAAGATATATATAAATAGATTCAATCAAACCAAGTTAGATCTGGTTGATTTGTCAAAGATGTCAATCAAATCCAAATTGGCCAATCGAAATGCCAAGATTTGCAATGAGAATATAAGGTTTTCATCGTCCCGCTCTATAAAATGAGTTATTTCTCATTCACTACATGCATATTCAGAGGCATCAAGATTCAACACTCAACAAGCATTTAAGGCACGAGCAAACTTTGAGTTAAGGTTAATCAAGCATTCCCTGTAACCAGTCTTGAAGATTCAAGAGCATTTCTTTAACTCAAAATAATTTTTCGCGGAAAGCAAGCAAAAATATTTTCAAATATGGGATTAAAAAGTTAAATCCCTCCTATGGAGATATATTGAATGATTGTTGAAAAATGATTGGCATTAATCAATTGATTTTATCAAGCTTGTCTTAATGATAACCACTACTTTGACTGTTCGATATTGAGATTATTGGTTTAAGTGGAACAATCATAATTAAAATTTAAATTTACCTTTGCCCAATAGATTAAGATACTAATTTATTATCCAATATCATTTCAATAAGATTGTAAAAAAAGGAAAAGGATCCCTAAAGGAAAAATCAATAGCAGAAAAATTTGATGACAAGAATTCATTGACGAATATTTTTGTTGAGGCCAAAATAATATTAGAGGTGGTCGAGTGTTTTTTCCTAAAGTAATCATTGGATGATAGGAACAATAACTATTTCAAATAAGAACTATAAATAATTCCAAGATTTGTCTAACCTTCTATTGCAAGGTCTAAAACTTGAATGTGTGTGTGTTCTTGTATTAATGAAGAGAAAAAAAAATGTTGTGTACAAGAGATAGATAATTATGTTGTTTTCTTATGTCATTAAGAGGCCTATTTATATATATTTCCTAGAGTCATTGTGGGGACATGTGTCCGGTAGCCTCCATTTGCTTGCAGACCACATTCTGTTGTCCTCTAGAGATCATGAAGGTAGTGGGCACTTGCAAAAGCTGCTCCAACCAATCGCATAGCGACAGATGGACACGTCTATCTTGAGGGAATATCTTTGGTGTTAGAGTTGATTCGGCGCACAACTCCTGCTTTCTTCCTCATGCGCCACGGTTTGTCTGTTGCTTGTTACTCGTTGCTTAAGTCTTGCCCCAAAGCAATAGATTTGTACTGTGAATGTTTGATCCTCAGTGTTGACACCCTTAGCGGGGCACCTCTGACACTTAAACTTGAGCTTGGACTGAGAATGTATGATCTCTGTTGCTGACATCCTTGGCAGTGCGTTCCTGACACTCCAGCCAGAGTTTGGGCCTCTATTGGGGCATTCTTGCAATTGAATCAAACCTTTCTTTCTTAAGTATATTCATGCCACAACGTCGAGGTCGGAGTTGTCAAGCAAATCTTATCATACTTGTTTTTCTGAAGCAAACATGAATATTGACAATAATAATCTTTTAAAAGTTGAACTTAATAATTTTAGAGAAGATGAGTAATCAAGGTATACAATATTATTATTTTGTTATTTTACCTTGTTTTAGTATCTCTTTTACATATATCCCAAGAAAAACTCACAAGTACCACATGAACATCAATTGAACAAATAATACCTTTAGATATAAGTTTCTAATCGAATTTATAGTGCTTTAAAATAATTTTCAAAATGTAATAATGGCCGGCCATCTCCATTTACCTCATGATAATTCTTGTTTGTTAGTCTCTCATCAAGGAATGGAGATTTTTCCAGTTATTCCTGTCTTGATGTAAAAGATATATTTTTCTGTCATGCATGAGTGAGATGTACTGATCCAGTGCTGCAAACACCAAAATTTTATTCTATTAAATCAACAATTAATTAATTGTTTAGTTGCCTGATGTTTAAAATTAATTAACCCAACTTACGTTTGATAAAATGAAAATTACTATCAAGAAATTCTTCAAATATTTGGGTAGAAACTCATCAAATTTATCAAAGATGAAGACATGTTTGTCTTACGTATAATTTCAATAATGCTTAAAAATAAATTAATCAAAGCATAAAAACCCCTTAAATTTAAGTAATACCTGTAGAATAATTTATAAATACCCAAAAGCAACTCACAATACCCCAAGAACAATTAACAATACCCGAAGAACGAAATCACTAATACCTCAATTGTCAAAAAACACATAGTGCAACGTGTACTGTGTGTTTTGGAAAAATCAAATTAAATTCAAAATTGAATTAAAATCCAAGTGCATACCATGCACTTGGGTGCACCCTAAAATTTGTGTTCCCAAAATTCTTTTATCTTCATGCACTCTAAGA
This sequence comes from Prunella vulgaris, assembly GCA_026898435.1. Classification (NCBI taxonomy): domain Eukaryota; kingdom Viridiplantae; phylum Streptophyta; class Magnoliopsida; order Lamiales; family Lamiaceae; genus Prunella; species Prunella vulgaris. The sequence goes on along the minus strand of JAPKLY010000166.1, from coordinate 212,967 downwards.
AAGTTCATTTTTATAGTGACAATTAGACATATTTATTCACTTAATCTTTTCCTATGTCTACTTAATATCTTTGTCTATCTACTAATATCTTTAGGAGGAGTGATAATTTTAAAATAATCTTAAAAATTGTACCTCGAAATAATTATATTCATTCTTTTTTTTGACTAAATTTATCTCTACAAATTATTCTATCAATATTTTAATTAAGCATGAACATCCAAAAAAAAATATTGTAAACATTTTATTAATATCAACGTTACTTAGAAGATATTATTATTACTATTAGATTGATTAGGGTCATAATTACATATTTTAGCACTCATTTCTATATGCTTTTAGTGATATTATATTCATATTTGACCCTATTATGCTATACTCTGTGTATTTAATCATTTTTTGCTAGAAAGTTGTGATTGTAGGTGAAAACGAGCAAAACAAGGAAGAAACGAGCAAGATTGAGAAAAGTCCAATTTTGGAGTTGACCAAAATTAAAAAATTAATATTCCATGTTGAAGAGTTTGAAGAGAGGGTCACAACGAAAGAAGAATCGAGTCAATCGGAGTTCTAGAGCTCAAGATATGACAAAAACGAGGAAGTCGCGCATCGACCAACACTAAGTGTCTTGATCGACAGGACCTCTTCATTGATCGGCAGCCCACGCGTGACCTCATCCCTGGATCGGCAGGAGATGCGCTCCCGACCGTGCGACCACCTTGATCGGCAGACATTCAGCTCTTGTGCGACAAGAGTGCATATCGCGTGACCAGGCTACCGATTGAGCTCGGCAGCCTACAAGCTCATGTGCGACAAAGGGCACCTCCGCGCGATCAAGCTGCCGATCACGATCGGCAGCCATTCAAGCTCTGGTCGGCAGCAGTGCAAAACCTCCAAAATTTCAGGGCTATTTTTGTATTTTTGTGCGTTTTAATGAAGGACATCTTAGTCAAAGATCTAAGGGTACTATATATACTTCCATCTCAGATTTCCAAGGGGGATTATTCATTCTCTTAGAATCACTCACATCATCTTATACTCTCACTAGATTAGGAGAAGTTAGAGGTAGTTTCCAATTGGGTGTTCTTAAATTTTCATTTACGATTTCTACGATTACTTTCGATCTACCGTACGGATCTTCAATCCGTTTTCTCCTGCATTCCTAGCATAGCTAAATCTACAATTCTACCGTTCGATTTTCAATTTCTATTGTCGGATCATCTTATAGCTTCTAGAGGTAATTTTGTATCTTTTCAATTTCATTGTAATAGGTAAATTCTTGTATACTCTCTTCAATTCCTGCATAATGATGATTGTAGTTACTTCAATTTCTATTTTGTTTACCAAATTAGCCATGGGCCAATTCCTTTGTGTGTTAGTGTATGACTCCTATGGAGTAGTGTGGTGTTCATGTTGATCTTATGAATGCTTGAGATGTTGTATGATCAATTCTCTATTTTGATGGTTTCTATGAATGCTTATTATGCATAATTGATTGTATGGGCCATAAGGGAGTTAGTCTCATACGAGAGTTGGGCTATTTTCCTAAATTTTCTTGTTATTAGGCCATTGCATGCTAAGTGTTTGTTAAAATTTCTAAGATAGTGAGAATTACCTTAGTGAATTAGAAAGACAATTAGGGGCTCTAATGTGTATCTAGGGAGACCTTTGCATGTTAGAGTGGCTTGCTAATTGATTGTACAATACCTCAATGCATGAGTAAGTGATATTTCACCACATGAAACATAGGATAGTACACTAATACACCTCTCTCACAACTTGCTCACTTTACAACCCAATGTGATAGGTAGTTTACTTGCTTGACGCACTAGTAGACAATAGATACCTTATTCCCTTTACTTGCTTTGTGTTTTCGAATTTGGAACAATAATCTTACCTTACAATCCGCTCTCTCCCTGTGTTCGATAAATAATAAACTTGGTTAAACTTGCTATTACAATAACGATCGTGTACACTTGCACGTAGACACCAAAAGGGCAAACAAGTTTTTGGCGTTGTTGCCGGGGAAACGATCTCTTTGTTAAGCGAGTATTTATTTGTTTACTTGAATGTTTTTTAATGTTGTTGGTTTGTATTGTTTGTTTGCTTGAGTATCCTTGAGTCCCGGCAACGCCAAAACAAGTTTTTGGCGCCGTTGCCGGAAAGACGACAAGTTTGTTTGGTTGTTTGATTTGTTCTATGTTTTCGATGTTTGCATTATTTGTGTGAGAAGTTTTGATACTTGATAATTTTTGCAGGATTTGGTGAATTTGAGATGGATAGATATCGCCACTCTACCTACCCTCCACCAAACACTCAACCTTCTACATCCTATACTTACCACCCTTACACCTATTCGAATGAAGGATCATACCAACACAATCATACATCCCATAACTCTATGCCTACTACATCCTATCATCAAGGAAATTCCACTTATATCAATGAAACACTACAGCTTATACTCAAGCAACTTGACAACATAAGAAGAGAAGGATTAAGGTGTTTCGAGGAAACGAACTTAAAGTTCGATGCAATTTGCCGAGACCAAGGAGCTAAAATAAAGAGCTTAGAAGTACAAGTAGAGCAAATATCAAGAAGATGTGGACAAAGGGCTCGAGAATGCAAATCTTTCTTGATCGAAGCTCAATTGAGAGAAGAGTGCAGTGCTATCGAGTTAAGGAGTGGAAGAAGATATGAGGGACCTAGCGTTTCTACTTGTGATGAGGATGGAGAAAAGAGGAGAGGATTGATGATATAGATATGGGAGTTGGTATGGAATACTATATTCCATTAAGCAAGGAAGATGGGAAAGAAGAGGAAAGTAAGGTGGAAGAAGGGTTAGTGGAAGAAGGAGAGCAAGGAAGAATTGAAAATGAGGAAAGCTATGTTCCTAAGTGGAAAAGGGTAAGAGAAGAGAGGGAAAAGAATAATAAATTGGAAGTTGACGAATGGGGGGTGCCAAAGACGGTAGTACCCGTTCCATATCCTCAAAGGTTTGCCAAGAAGAAACTAGATGACAAGTTCAATAAATTTTTGGATGTCTTCAAAAAGCTATACATAAACATTCCTTTTTATGAAGCCTTGGAGCAAATGCCAAGTTATTCCAAGTTCATGAAGGATTTATTATCCAAGAGGAGAAGAGTGGAGGAACCGGAAACGGTCAAGTTGACTAAGGAAAGTAGTGATGCTTTGGCAAGAAAACTCCCTCAAAAAGAGAAGGATCCGGGATGTTTCACAATTGTTTGTGTCATGGGCAATGGAATAATAGGAAAATGCTCTATGTGATTTAGGAGCGAGCATCAATTTAATTACACTCTCGATTTTCAAAAGTCTAGACCAAGGCCACTTGAAGGGAACATCCACAACACTCCATTTGGCGGATGGGTCAACTACCATTCCTAACGGCTTCATAGAGGATGTACTTGTGAGGATTAAAGATTTTACATTTCCAGCGGACTTTTATGTCCTTGATATGGAAGAAGACAAAGACATTCCTTTCATTCTAGGAAGGTCTTTCTTGGCTACCGCCCGAGCGGTCATTGATGTCTATAATGGAGAGTTAACTTTGAAGATTGGTGGGGATGAACTTTACTTTTCTATCCAAGATGCTATGAAACATCCGAAGGAGAATTCTTAGTGTAACTCAATTGATGTTGTAGAGCTTTGTATCCAAGAAGCTTTTGAAAATGCTGAAATTCCTTTCTTTACTTCAAATTATGAGATTCCTAACTATAATAAAGCAAAAGAAAGTGATTGTCTTGATGTTGATGATGTAGGTAATGAAGATGAAGGACCCATGAGCACTCAAGGGAAAGAGATGCTCTTTTAAATCAAAGAAGAGGAGGCGAGGATTGCATTAAAGTCATTGACCGATCACCTCAAATATGCTTATCTTGATGAAAATGAAAGAAATCCGGTAATCGTATCCTCTTCTCTTCAGGTGATGAACTTGAAAAATTGCTTATTATGCTTAGGAAACATAAATCGGCTAAAGGTTGGACTGTGGATGATCTTAAGGGTGTCAATCTTTCTTTATGCATGCATAGAATACGTTTAGAAGAAAATGCTAAGCCATTAGTTCAACCACAAAGACGTGTGAATCCTATAATACAAGAAGTCATTAAGAAAGAAGTGTTAAAATTGCTTGGAGCGAATATGATATTCCCTATTAGTGACAGCCCTTGGGTGTCACCCTTGCATGTAGTGTCTAAGAAGGGTGGAATGACTATCATAAAAACTTAAAATAATGAAGTGATTGCTACAAGGGTTGCCACGGGTTGGCGTGTTTGTGTTGATTATAGGGAATTGAACAAAGCTACTTGTAAGGATCACTTTCCCTTGCCCTTTATGGACCAAATGTTAGATAGATTGTGTGGTTATCGATACTATTGCTTCATAGATGGTTATTCCGGATACAATCAAATTATGATTGCACCAGAAGACCAAGAGAAGACTACTTTCACATGCACCTATGGAACGTACGCTTGGAGACGCATGCCCTTTGGGCTATGCAATGCTCCAGCTACATTCCAAAGGTTAATGATGTCGATATTCCATGGGTTAATTGAGCAAATTATGGAAGTGTTTATGGACGATTTCAGCATTTTTGGCAATACCTATGATATGTGCTTATCTAATCTTGAAAAAGTTTTGGTTAGATGTGAAGAGGCAAATTTGGTGCTAAACTGGGAGAAGTGTCACTTCATGGTAAGTGAAGGAGTGGTCCTTGGCTATCACATCTCATCTAATGGGCTGCAAGTTGACCGTGCTAAGGTAGTAACTATTGAGAAGCTACCCCCGCCTATAAACGAGAAGGGAGTAAGATCTTTTTTGGGACATGCTGGATTTTATCGTAGATTTATCAAAGATTTTTCTAAATTGTCTAAGCCTCTATCTCGTTTGCTTGAGAAAGATGTTCCTTTTAAATTTGATGATGTTTGCTTGAAATCTTTCGGGTTACTTAAGGAAGCCTTGGTGAGTGCACCAATCTTGATTACCCCAGATTGGAAAGAGCCTTTTGTCCTTATGTGCGATTCGAGTGATTATGCTATGGGGGTGGTGCTAGGCCAACTAAGGGAGAAAATATTTCATGTAATCTATTATGCTTCGAAGACCTTCTCATCGACTCAGTTGAACTACACCACTACCGAGAGAGAGCTTTTGGCCATAGTGTATGCCGTGGAGAAGTTAAGCCCATATCCAGTGGGGACAAAAACCATTGTCTACACGGACCACTCGGCTATTAATTTTTTTATGACAAAGAAGGATTCGAAACCTCGATTGATAAGGTGGGTGTTGCTCTTACAAGAGTTTGACTTAGAAATTCGAGACAAGAAGGGGAGCGAAAATGTGATAGCGGATCATTTGTCAAGATTAGTGAGAGGAGATGAGGCCTTGGAAGAAAAGGAGGAGATACTTGAAAGCTTCCCCGATGAGCAAATTCTTAGAGTTGAAGGAAAGAAACTTTGGAAGATGGAAGATGAGGCTCCTTGGTATGCCGATTTTGCCAACTTTTTAGCAAGTGGAGTAATGCCTCATGGAATGAATTCCAATGCGAGGAAGCGGTTTTACAAGGAGGTACGTCGTTACATTTGGGATGATCCTTATTTATATCGTAGATGTGCAGATTCTATGATTAGGAGATGCATCCCGGATGAAGAGATTGAAAGCGTGCTTACCCATTGCCATTCTTTGCCTTGTGGAGGATATTTTGGTTCTATTAAGACGGCCTAGAAGGTATTTCAATGTGGTTTTTATTGGCCTTCAATTTTTAAGGATTGTCACATGTTCGTTGCTAAATGCGATAGATGCCAAAGAGTTGGGGGGTTGTCAAAACGTGATGAGATGCCTTTAAATATTTTTCAAGAAGTGGAGGTTTTCGACGTATGGGGTATTGATTTTATGGGACCCTTCCCATCTTCTCATGGGTATCTATACATTCTTTTGGCTGTTGACTATGTTTCGAAGTGGGTGGAAGCAATCCCCACGAAGTTTAATGATGCAAGAGTTGTGATGGAATTCTTAAGGAGAAATATTTTTCCTAGATTTGGTGTGCCAAGATCGTTAATTAGTGATGGGGGTACTCACTTCGTGAATAGGGTGTTGGGGAATTTACTTGTAAAGTATGATGTGAAACATAAGATCTCAACGGCCTATCACCCCCAAACTAATGGGTTGGCGGAAGTGTCAAATCGCCAAATCAAGCTTATCTTAGAGAAGACCGTGAGCTCTAATAGGAAAGATTGGGCACTAATGTTGGATGATGCTGTAGGCAATTAAAATTAATTGCCGAAATAAAAAAAAAGACATGTAGAAATTACATGTTAAAATAATTTATTATTGGGAGTTAAATAAATTTAATTTCTAATTAAAAAATTCAGTTGGACCTTAAAAAGCCTAATAAATCAAAGTGGGCCTCAAAAGCCTAATAAATTGAATTGAGCCTTAAAAGCCTAATAAATTCAATTGGACTTCTAAAAAAAATCCAATTAAATGTTTTGGGCCTCTAAAGTCCAATTATTTATTCCAGATTTTTAAAGTCCAAGATATCAAGTCCGATCTCTAAAAGCCCAAGAAATCAAATCTTCACAAATATCTTTGAAGATTGTCAAATCTAAGATATTTTGGGAATATTCCCAAATAATATCCAAATAATATCTATTGGCCCATCAAATCTAGCCCACAAATCTAGAATTCTACACCTATAAATAGGGTCTCATTCTAGTCATTTGAAAAACAACAAGGAGTCGGGAAGATCAGAGCTTAGAGAGAAGCATCAAGATCCAAGACTTCGGGCAACTTTGAAGATTCAAAGACGTTCTTCACGATCTTCAAGAGCGTTCTTCAAGTTCTTCATCAACAAAGCGTTTTGATCCGAGATCACGGTGCGAAGCCTCCGGTCAACGTTCTTCATCAACATCGGAGTTCGATTAGAGAAACACGGCACGAAGCCCCTCCAATCAACGTCATCCATATATCCTCAACGGCGATCAACACCACCTACGACGACATCAACATAGTGAGTCCAAAGGTGAACACTCAACAAAGTCCTTTCATAAGGCAATATTAATTTGAAATAAGGCTTAACGCCCTCAAATTAATATCAACTTCAACATCAACTCCGGACTCAACTCCGATATATCAACAAAGCCCTTCCGACAAGACAACGTTAATTCGAAACAAGGCTCAACGCCCTCGGATTAACGTCCAACCTCAAAGTCAATCTCGGACTTAACTCCGAAAAATCCGCAAATCAAGTCAAGACCAAATTAAGACTCGAAGAGAAGAATCAGAGGAATACATAGAGATTGGACCAAGTCAATCGCTTGATATTTTTATATAAATATTCTTTGTAATTTTTCTTTTTCACTTTATTAATAAAAAAGTTATTAATATTTGTGAAGAAAAATTTGCAGGTTACAGATGCGTTATGGGCATATCGTACGGCTTTTAAAACCCCATTGAACCTTTCTCCTTACCAACTTGTATATGGTAAATCTTGTCATTTGCCATTTGAGCTTGAGCATAAAGCTTATTGAGCCACAAAAAAATTGAATTTTGATGAGAAAGCGTGTGGGGAGAAGAGGTGTCTTCAATTGCTAAAGTTGGATGAATTTAGAGATGAGGCGTATGAAAATGCTAAGATTTTCAAGGAAAAGACTAAGAGATGGCATGATGCCAATATAAAAGAGAAGTCATTTAAAGTGCTCGATCAAGTACTTTTGTTTAATTCAAGATTAAAGTTGTTCCCCGGAAAATTAAAGTCGAAATGGAGTGGGCCTTTTACAATATCAAATTGCTTAGCAAGTGGATGGTACGAATTGATGAATGACAAAGGGGAACTCTTCTATGCTAATGGGCACCGTTTGAAGCTTTACTATAATTCCATGACAAAAGAAGTGACAAATTATTTGAGGCTATGTGATGTTGGGCCACCTTGATTCGAGCTTAAGAGTCGTCCGGCTAGGGGACGTTAAATCCAAGCGCTAGATGGGAGGCAACCCATCCTTTTATGTGTTTAGGATTTTGTTGTTTTTGGTTTAATTGAGCATGTTTTGATCTTGTAGGTGTGTATGATCCAAGGGGGTACCCTCATAATATCATTGCTCCAAGGGTGAGGTATTGTATTCTTTCTCTTTGTGAAGTGCTTGGCATAGCCAAGTTTGGGGGTATTATTTCTTGGTATTGATTTGATGATGTTTTGCCTTGGATATTTGATGATTGTTTAGTTTGTGTGCTTTACTGTGCATTGCATGATTCTTGTCTCCACTTCTTTGCCAAACTTTTTAGACCCTTGGTCCAAAAAAGTTTGGGGGGGTGTGATCGTTTCGTCATTCTCATGGCAATGCTATTTTTAGATTGATTGTTGGAAGTATTCTTATGCTTTGATGTCTATTGTGTTGATGAGCCCTTGTTTTGTTTGTTGTTTTTGGCCATATTGTTGCTTAATTTTGAGTAGTGAATGCATGAGATATGTTTATTGTTGTATGGATGAGTTGAAAGTCATGATTATTGTAATGGAGTGATCTCTTGATTCTTGTTGATCTTTGATACGTTTGATTCCATGATTCTTAAAATTTCATTGCTATGAGCATATTGAGATGATATGAGTCTTGATCATTAAACCAGTGAGTTTTGAGCCATTTATGCCCGTTTCAATCTTGAACGGATGATATTTTCTTTGATTTGAGTTCCACACATGTGCATTATACTCTAGAACTTGGCTCTAGTCTTATTTGAGGCTACATTAGATAGGGATTTCACATGAGATAATATGAAGCATTTTCTTTGATCTATATTGAGCCACTTAGCCCTATGAGCCTACCATTAATATTATTATCCATTGCTCACCATTTTGTGCCTATTATCCTTTCCTTTGGCTAACCACACTTTAAGTCATTTTCCTTCCTTTTTGGAACTCTCTTGTCCTTATGATTAGTAGAGTGAAAAGAAGGAAGGAAGATTGGTGATATGATGAAGAAATTGGTGGCCAAGGTTGAAAGATATTCAAGTATGCAAGGATTGATGAGAAAATGTGCAAGGGCAAGTGCTAGCAAAGCTTAAAGAAAAAGGTTGACTTTTTGAGAATTTTTGGTCAACTTTGACTTTAGTGTTGTGAGTATGATCACACCTTGTTAAAAGGGAAGATTGATTCTTTGAAGTGTGATTTTGAAAGAGTATGAAGATGAGATTGTTATTTGCATGAAGATATGATCTACATGATGATTCCTTCTATGCTTTACTAATCATACTTAGTCACTTTTACCCATATATTCCTTCCCTACCAAAGAGCCAACACTACAACCTTATGAAAGTCCTCAATGATGTGTGAATGATTTGTCATTTCAAGTGGTGGAGAATGTAGACTTGAGCCAAGCCTATGGTAGTATGTGTATGTTGTGTGATGAATGAGAGAGTCTAAACACTTGAGGGTTGAATGAAACACTTATCTTGTGAGGATCATGACTCATTGACTAGATATTGTGCTTATTGATTTGATTTAGATAGTTAATTGGATGATATTGAATCTCAGACTTGGTAGATATTAAGTGATGATTCTATGGCATTGATCTTGTGCTTGATGCTTTGTACATACAATTATTCTCCTATCTTATCACTTCGTTGCTCGAGGCCGAGCAACAATCTAGTTTGGGGTGTGATTAGGGTTATAATTGCATGTTTTAGCACTCATTTCTATATGCTTTTGGTGATATTATATTCATATTTGACCCTATTATGCTATACTTTGTGTATTTAACCCTTTTTGGCTAGAAAGTTGTGATTGTAGATGAAAACGAGCAAAACAAGGAAGAAATGAGCAAGATTGAGAAAAGTCCAAATTTTGGAGTTGATCAAAATGAATAAATTAATATTCCATGTTGAAAATCTTGAAGAGAGGGTCACAACGAAAGAAGAATCGAGTCAATCGGAGTTCTAGAGCTCAAGATATGACAAAAACGAGGAAGTCGTGCATCGACCGACACTAAGTGTCTTGATCGAGAGGACCTCTTCATTGATCAACAGCCCGCGCGCGACCTCATCCCTGGATCGGCAGGAGACGCACGCGCGATTGCCTATGTTTTAAAAGCGGAAGCGGAAGTTAAACCGGACAACTTTAATATTTACGGTCGGACCGGTCGGATAGGGTCTAACCGTTAGTAAAGCGATTGAATCGGTATAACATCATAATCAAATAATATGTAACTATATACAAAAATTAAAGATATTATAAATAGTTTTTCTCTAAAAATATTAAATTTTATGTATAAATTACTATAAAAATTAAATAAATATACATCTAATATTGTTATTTAAATTTAAATTTTAACTATCTAAATTAAATGTCAATATTTTACCAAAATTAGACCATATATCATAAAAATGTCAAATGTAAAATTAAGTTCACCAAATGTCTTAAAAAAAACCAAATATATAAGTTCATCAAATGTCTACGATTAACAACATAAAAATATTTAATTTGAATGAATATCAAAATTAACACCACTAAAATTTGATCTCATGATTTCAAGTCAAAATTTCGTAGATGATTTAGTAGAAAGATGTGAAAATAATATTACGAATTTGGGGAAAAATAAGAATAAAAAAAGGTGATTGACGTAATATAAAACAAAAAACCAAAGCTGAAAAATTGAGTTTCGGTGAAAATTATAAATTGCAAAAAAAAATCCTTAATTTTTTTTTTAAAAAAGGCAAAAGCGCCGAGTTGACCGGTCCAGCCCGTGACCTGTCCGATCCACTTTTGACCGCTTTCTAGGAGCTTTAGAAGAAGAGCGGCTCAACGCTTTCGAACCATTCGGTATGTCGTCCGAGTAGCGGTCGGACCGATCCGACCGGCCGGTCCAACCCGCTTTTTAAAATATAGGCGACTGCGCGACAACCTTGATCGGCAGACATTCAGCTCTTGTGCGACAAGAGTGCATATCGCGTGACCAGGCTACCGATTGAGCTCGACAGCCTACAAGCTCATGTGCGACAAAGGGCACCTCCGCGCGATCAAGCTGCCGATCACGATCGGCAGCCATTCAAGCTCTGGTCGGCAGCAGTGCAAAACCTCCAAAATTTCAGGGCTATTTTCGTATTTTTGTGCGTTTTAATGAAGGGCATCTTAGTCAAAGATCTAAGGGTACTATATATACTTCCATCTCAGATTTCCAAAGGGGATTATTCATTCTCTTAGAATCACTCACATCATCTTATTCTCTCACTAGATTAGGAGAAGTTAGAGGTAGTTTCCAATTGGGTGTTCTTAGATTTTCACTTACGATTACTTTCGATCTACCGTACGGATCTTCAATCCATTTTCTCCTGCATTCCTAGCATAGCTAAAGCTACAATTCTACCGTTCGATATTCAATTTCTATTGTCGGATCATCTTATAGAGAGGTGATTTTGTATCTTTTCAATTTCATTGTAATAGGTAAATTCTTGTATACTCTCTTGAATTCCTGCATAATGATGATTGTAGTTACTTCAATTTCTATTTTGTTTACCAAATTAGCCATGGGCTATTCCTTTGTATGTTAGTGTATGACTCCTATGGAGTAGTGTGGTGTTCATGTTGATCTTATGAATGCTTGAGATGTTGTATGATCAATTCTTTATTTTGATGGTTTGTATGAATGCTTATTATGCATAATTGATTGTATGGGCCATAAGGGAGTTAGTCTCATACGAGAGTTGGACTATTTTCCTAAATTTTCTTGTTATTAGGCCATTGCATGCTAAGTGTTTGTTAAAATTCCTAAGATAGTGAGAATTACCTTAGTGAATTAGAAAGACAATTAGGGGGTCTAATGTGTATCTAGGGAGACCTTTGCATGTTAGAGTGGCTTGCCAATTGATTGTACAATACCTCAATGCATGAGTAAGTGATATTTCACCACATCAAACATAGGATAGTACACTAATACACCTTTCTCACAACTTGCTCACTTTGCAACCCAAGGTGATAGGTAGTCAAGGATGAAAATATCGGTATCGACGGAAATATCGGTACCCTGAATTTATGGATATATCGGTGGAAATATCGATATCGAATATCGATATAGGTAAAAAATAGAAAATTCACGGAAATTTCATTAAAATGATGGAAATTTAACATGAAATTTTAGACAATATTATTACTAGTCTTAATACATTAATTGAACTTAAAATCTCAATAAAATGAGAATCTTACAACAAACATATCAAGAAAACATATGTAAGACATATAAAACGATACAACAATTATTCATAATTATTGAATATTACACAACTAATACCAAAATGATGTCCTATGAGCCTCAAATGTAAAAGAAGAAAGACCATCTTGGTCTAAGCAATAATGGTACCAAGTCATCAAATTAGAGAAATTCCCGAAATATATCGAAATTTCCCGAAATTTGTCGAAATTTTGACCGATAAATTACCGAAATTTCCACGATATTTCTCGATAATCTGCACATTTTGAATTACTCTGGACCGATATCAAAATTTCGCCGAAATTTCCCGAAATTTTACCAAAATTTTGGAAAAATAATCGTTCAAGTGAATTTTCATATCGGTACCCTCAAAATTCCAAAATTTCGGCAAAATTTCGCAAAATTTTAATCCTTGTAGGTAGTTTACTTGTTTGACGCACTAGTAAACGATAGATACCTTATTCCCTTTACTTGCTTTATGTTTTCGAATTTGGAACAATAATCTTACCTTACAATCCGCCCTCTCCCTGTGTTCGATAAATAATAAACTTGGTTAAACTTGCTATTACAATAACGATCGTGTACACTTGCACGTAGACACCAAAAGGGCAAACATAGACTAAGATGTCTAATGAACTTTAAAGCTATTGTTATATACTCCCTCCGTCTCGTAGGAATTTGCACCCTATTGGACGACACATTTTTTAATGAAAATGTGTTTATTACATAAAGTAGTGTCATATGGGTAAATATATGTATATAGTGTGCACATAAATCAATATTTTCTTTTTTAGTAGTGTGCAAATTTGTGTGGGACGTTCGAATAAGGAAAGTGTGCAAATTCCTGTGGGACAGAGGGAATACTATTTATCAATATTAATATATCTTTGATGAGCAACACTTGTATAGAAATTTCTACCATAGAAATATCAATTTTTTAAAAATCCGCGGGTCTAAAACGAGTCGGGTCGGATTTGGGTATTTTTTTTCCAAAATTTGCGCAACTTGTAATTCTAGGTTTTTCCGCTTCCATGTATGTTACAATTTGGGCAAATGTGTGTTACTATTAAGTAAAATATGTGTTACTAATTCTTAAAAAATTAATTTTTTGTACTTTTCAAATAACTATAAAGAAAATATGTATTTTTGCAAGAATAAATATGTGTTACTTAATTTATTTTTTATTCTCTTTGTTGATAGTATGTTGTTCATGTACTAATACATCATTTAATACATTACATATGTTATTTAAAGTACAATATATATTTTTTTAAGGACAAATCAATGTTTGTATATAGAGTAGCACACATTTGATCTTGCAGTAACACGCATTTACTCTAATTGTAATACACATTTGCAGTAACACACATTTATTCTAATTGTAACACACATTTGCAGTAACACATATTTTACTCTAAATGTAATGTTGGATGATCCTTCTAATTAAATGATTTATGTGGCTAATTATCTAGGTGGAGTCACCCAAACAATAATCTTAAAAGATAAACTAATTTAGTAATATGAAATATAGAGAGAGAGGGGAATAGTGAGAGAAATTATGCAAAGTGTTCTTGTATTAGAAAGGAGTTGGAATCCTTGCAAATGTGTACATTTCACCTATTTATACCCTTGCATTAATGAGGTGGCATGTAATTAAGCTATTTAGCCTAGTATAGTGACAAGTGTCCTCCACTTGTCACTATTTAACACTTTAAACCCACTAACTCTCTTCTAAAAGACTAATCTGCCCTTCTTTATTGGTCTCCCTCCCTGGAGACCGACTACCTCTTGGTCGAGCAACTTTCAGTGAGACAGATGTCTTTCACTTAGATGGGGTTGTAACCTGCTCACCTCTTTGTGGGGTACTAGGTATACATCCACTCTTGCCCCCACTGGTTGGGTGTGGTTGGTGGTCTTATCGGAATCTGCCATGGTATTGGGCGAGCAACATCTAGTTTGTGTTCCCTTTGTTTGCTAGGTGAATGTATACTTTCAGGATAAAAGGCGAGCAGGGTGGCGAGCAGCTTCAAGTTGGCCTCACGGGCTTGCTGACTCGGTTCATTCCTGTTCGCCTTTAAGCTTCCACATGGATAGGTATGTGGCCAGTACGGTGGCGAGCAGCTTTGATTTAGCCTTGTAGGCTTGCTGATTCAAACCTCTATTGCTCGCCCATCATCTCGTCATAGCCAAGATTCTCTATAATCTTCAATTAAGTATTATTGATTATTCCTTAATTGTCGGCGCGATTCCTTTTATCAACATGTAACACACATTTACTCTAATTGTAACACACATATGCAGTAACACACATTTACTCTAATTGTAGCACATATATGCTCCTCAATTTGTGTTATTATATGAGCAAACATGTGTTATTATAGGATAAAATGTATTTTTGTTAAGAAAAATATGTGTTACACACACAATGTAACGCACATTATATGAAAAATATTTTTTTCTACAAAAAACAAATGAATATGTGTAAAAAATAGTGTTTAATCTAATTGTAACACACATTTTACCTTAAAGTAACATGCATTTGCCCAAATTGTAACATACCTGGAAGCGAAAAAAACTGAAAATACAAGTTGAGTGAATTTTGAAAAAAAATATCCAAATCCGACTCGACCCGATTTAAACCCGCGAATATTTTAAAAATGGATATTTGCATAGTAGAAATTTGTATATAAATTTTTGTCATCTTTGATTAGAGTAAGTCTCTTGTGCACCAGTTACACCGTGCAACTCAAGTGTATTTTTAAACAGTTACACTATTTATTACTGAAAAGTTACACAAATTACTACTGAAAAATTACACTATTAAAGATACACTTTTCAGTAATAACATGTGTAACTTTTCAGTAGTATTTTGTGTAACTTTTAAAAAATAAACTTGAGTTGTACGGTGCAACTGGAGCCAGTGTTTTCATAACCGGACCGGTGATCAAACCGGACAAGGCACCGGTTCACGGTTCAACCGGTCCAACCGGTTGGATCGACGGTTCAACCGTTAAAATAATTTATACTTATTTTCTAATATTTTCTATGTTAAATAAAACAAATATTCACTTATAAAATTAAATAGTTACAATAGAGTCATAAAATAACACCACAAAATACAAAAGAAACAAAATATCTCAATCAAAGTAGGTTTTCTTTAATTTCTTTTTAGTTCTTCAGCAGTTAAGAATATTTTTTTTGTGGAAATTAAGGTTTTGGCTTTTGGTTTGATTAGGATTAAAAAAACAAATAAAAATAAATAAAATAAATAAATATTAATATATTTTTAAAAATATAGCCGGTTCGACGGTTCTGACCGGTTTTTAGCGGTTCTGACCGGTTTAGAGCGGTTTTAACCGGATTTGACCGGTTCAACCGTAAAAATAATTTTTTGGGTGTAACCGGACCGGTTCCGTGACAGGTTCCCGGTTCAACCAGTTGAACCAGCCGGTTTGGTCCGATTCTAAAAACAATGACTGGATTGAACCGGCCGGTTTGGTCCGATTCTAAAAACAATGACTGGAGCATACAAGACTAAACCCTTTGATTATTATAATTGTACGAATTTTTTTTTTTTCTAATATGATATGTGCTTAAATATAGTAACTCATGGCGATTTAGATGAATAAATGTGTGTACTTGTTTGCATTTTTTATTTTATAATAAAATTGAGGGAGAATTAAATATATTAAATTGCAATTCAATTGATTTACTACATAATAGAGAGAGAGAAAAAAAAAGGAATGAACCGAATGTTTTTTGTGCGGGAAAGTAATTTTTGGATGTCAAAAAATGGCAAGTGTAATTTTAGTGAATTTCGTAATTCCAAGTAAAACTACAGCTGAAATGAATAGGTGGGAATATACGGCGCAAAACTGAGAATTCAATAAGCCATATACTAATACCAAACAAATGAGATATACAAGTAAATGCTGATCGCATCGCGCTGTTTCTAATAAAATTTGATCATGTGTGGAACTTGTTAGTATCGTCCATCCCCAGCACTGCATCAGAAGGGATTTAAGCTGATGTTTGCTAATATAAGATGGGGTCCGGTCATTATTGAATGTCTCATGAAGGTATTTTCGCAACAAGTCAGTCATGTCTGGCCTGCAGGCATCATAACCATCAACAGATTTATTCATTCTGGCAGTAAAAATTAGTCGACATGCAAAAGCAATGCCCATGGTACTCAAATAGCAATTTGTAAACCAGATTACGGAAAGCATACCAACGTAATCTAGAGACAACTACAGCCATGGTTGCGATAGTGAGATGGTAGGAGTCGACGCTTCAAGACCTTGTTTCCCGTGTATTGCAGAGTTCAGCACATTGTATTGCTCACTCGCAGAAGCATACAGGGACTGAGAGTAAGCCACTTTTGCCTACAATAAAAGAAGCTTCCAACTAAAAATATATATCATATGCAAATATATATGTGTGTGTGTGAGTGACATAATCAGATTGTTTCCATGTGCATACATTGAACAATCAGTTTTGAATTCTATTTGCTCGTCTAATGTCTTTCCGCACACAAATCCAGAATAAGTGGTTGCATACATTAATTGACCACTTCCAAATTTCTCTATGCTCGTGTCTCAGTACCAACCAATTTTCATAGTTAAATTCCAGAACGAGAGTTTAGGATCCACTTGGTATACAAGCAGTAAGCTACACATAAAGCACAACATAATATCTTGGTTGAACATTTGAAGAATGCACAATGACAGAAGAAAGATTATCTTCTATCACAACATATTTTCTTGGTTGAACATTTGAAGAATGCACAATGACAGAAGAAAGATTTTCAGTTCATCCTTCACTCTGCAAACAGAGAAATGCAACTACCGTCTACCAACACATTTAAACTTTTAACAGTTACCAAGATCATATTTTGATGGTTTGCATAATGTAGAGAGCACTTTTTATTCTTTAGAGAAAACGTGGACTGGGCATTCAAGTTTCTATATATATAAAATCAGCAGTTACGCTACGAGCCAGGTAGGTTGTAGAGACATAATATTTGAAATTTGGAAGTTTTTCTTCACGGGTAAATATTGCAAGAATGCATGGAGTAAAAAATTCAAGGGAAAACTGAAGCACCTGAGGATTAACAGAATTAGATGGCCATCAGACTTCTTTTTACACGTCATATGAAAAAATGAACATCATTCTCCAACATAACAAAGAGGCGCTTGTTGAATACCAATGTAGATGTCCAATTCTTGGTCAAAACATGATAACCTTAGCGTATGTATATTTCCAGTCCCACACACTTTTTATTTAAAAGTCATATCCACATTTCTCTTCGGATTTTGGTATTCCTCTGAAATTCTAGTATTCTACCCTAAAATACACCTATTTTACTTTTTGCAAACACAGCTTCTATGCGCAATCAATCATCCATCTCTTAATTATATTATTAGTTTATTAGCACTCTCTCTCCTCTTTTTTACTTTACACACTTTATCCGCAACTTCACACACAATTTCCAATAAACAAACAATCATCTATCACATTCTTTATCAAAAGCTTACCCCATCCTACAAAATATACACTCAACAACATAAACAAAATCTAAAGACACCTTTAACTATTCACCGAATCCACCTTGAAACCACTCCAATCAATAAGCAGTCACATACCCTTAAGAATGGACTTCTGTTTTCTTGTCCTAAGCAGTGCCCTGCCCCAACACAATGTCCTTTCCTATTTCTACTTGATTTAACCAAATTTTGTGCATACACCATCATTATCCTCCAAAATTGACATTGTTTAAATAAACGAGGGGTTTCCAGTACAGAAACGTGAGCCAAATGTACAAGAAATTTACATAATTTTCTGTTGGCACAAGATACATTATTTTTTTTTTGCATGGACATTATCTGTATCCAACAGAATCATGTGACCTCTGCTTTGATATTCACATTTTTTCTAACTATTTCTTTTTACATTATGGTACCAATCTGCCACAACCCACAACACATTATCCATTCAAAATCTTTAAACAGTTAAACAGTGATGACTGATAACCAGAACAGCTAAAGAAATAACCTGTTCGGGATGTCCCAAGGTTGCAGCAATTTCCTGATAACTGATTTCCGGTGCAATTGATAATCCAACTCCATGAAAGGACATCACTCTTTTTTCACCGATTTCTTTTTCAACCTATTCATAAATTTCAGTTAGAAGCACATAATAATGCATTAAAGGACTGAAATTCAGGATAAGGAAATACCTGAAGTGGTGGGGGCATAATATCATAGCACAAGACCGCTAAGGGGTAAATGTGGCCAGGAACACCAGCATGTTCTACAAGTCTTCTCATGTTGTCCACTGCAGATGCATCAAAAGGAGCCTGCAGATCTCGGATCATTATGAAATGGACAAAAGGCAGGACAGATAAACAAGGACAGTCTTTATATTCTTTGAAAACAGTTGCTAACAATAAAAATAATCACATGCCAAAAGTACAGAGTTCTTAGCAAGTGGTTGGAGAAATAGTAAGATTGTACAGGCACATCTTAACAAGCTTTAGCAGGCACAAGAAAGCCTCTAAGGCTAAGCAACAAGCTTTGTCCTAACAATCTACAAACTACTGAACATAAACCAAATAAAAGAAGGTTCATGGAGGAGTAAGTTAACAAAATATGCAAAGAGAAATAAGTTCGTAGTAAAAGATAGAACTATCTCAAAGTATTTTATTGACAATCAATTAGCTGCAGAAATTGATTTTGTAACTAGACAAGGGTTATGATCACCTTAAAGAACCTTGCCAAGACTTGAACAAAGTTGTTAGAGGCGGGAGTTACACAGAGGCACAAGCAGCCTCCTAGCACCAGAGGCGCGTGGCATTGGACGCGCCTCTTAAACATAAACAAAACGACACCTCACGCCTCTTAAACATAAAACAAAAAGAAATAACAAAGCAATACTGGAGCTGCTAGGAATATAAGCTAGGGAGCCTTAACTTAACCCAAAACCATGGTCAAAGGTCAAGGATTGACCCCCACTTATATACTCATCTACAATTTTCTGTGGAGCCAAAGTAGGATGGTAACAAATCGACCCCATTAAAGCTGGACGTCCGCGGATGGCACACTCCGGGTGGCAACCCATATGTCAAGGTCCACTTCCCAGGTGCCAATCCCCCTTGGGCCCACATCCTGGGTGGGCATGGGCCCACCATCGGGTAGCCCCACTCCACATCTCGCCCGAGCATAGACAGAGTCAATTGTTAGAAATATAAGCTAGAGAGTCCTAACTTAACCGAAAACTATGATCAAAGGTCAAAGATTGACTCCCACTTATATACCCATCCACAATTCCTTGTAGATCCGATGTGGGATCGTAATAGGAGCCTTAGTATTTAAGGCATAGCCCAATGGGCTAGGCTAGTCGTATCTATATACAGATTGCCAAATCTCCTGCCATGAGAAGCAGATACCAAGTTAATGCACAAGACATAAAAGTGCTGCAATGGAAAGAGATAAGATTCACAGAATAAAAAGGAAACAGCAGCACCTGTTTCTACGTTTCTTTTTCTTGTTTTTTACAAAGTTTCCCTAAAACCCCAAGCCTACATTCAGCAGCGCTTTTTTACCAAGATGATCCCTTGTAAGTCAACCTCCAGAAGCAACACTGGTCTCTCAATCAAGCATTGCATCAGGAATTGTGTCTTGCCATAATGTGTATCGAACTGGTCTCAGAACCATAGTAGGACCAACAGACATTAAAGCCACAGAAGTAAAGTCTCGTCAATGGATAGGAAACAGTTTCCCCACAATCACAAACAGGTTGAAATGATGAGAGAAGCTCTGAAAGGAACATCTTGATACTTCCCTCTCAGGTTTAAGTGAACTAAAAATCAAGCAAGGTATCGAGAAATTTATGTGGAACAAAATGTTTTCAATTAGAATGTGATATACGTAGTATTCAGTGACCCATGGTGCAAAATGGAGTCGCGAACATTACTCCTCAGGAGTAGATGGGGGACCATCTCAATCTGTGGTGAAGTAGGAAAACAGTGACATTTTTCACAAATGTCACAAATAAAGGATGAGTACCTATAGTAATTTATCAAAACTGATACTCAAGAGAATGAAATAGGAAGTAGATCACTCCAAATAGCCCCAACAAGAAATGACTCTAATCTGAATCTCCACCACATCATATAGCTAAAAGTCGTAAGCACACCACACAGCCAACAAAGCCTACGCCACCCTAATCAATCGATGCACACATGTGCACGCATCTAAACCAATGTCGTTATGTTCACCCCTCAGAGTGCCTCCTGAAGAACCATGTCATATCTTACTAAGCACACACAATATACCATCCGGGGACCTCATAATCTGCAAGTAATACAAAGGCAAAGTCGTAAGACTGTATGTTCAAGTGGTGGGGGCATAAGATGTGGTGGAGATTCAGATTACAGTCTTCTCTTTGGGCATGATTTCTCAAGCATAAGTATTTCTTGCGTTTCTACTCTGTTCGGATCCTCCTACTTCTACTCATCAGTGGTGAATAGGGAATCTAGCTCAGCATCATATCTTCTGGTCTATCGGGTTTAGTGACTCTAATTTCTGGAGTTATACCTTGTTTTGAGATCAGTTATCATCAGAGTTGATACCTGCTAATCTCAAATTTGGTCACATGTCAGTCAGTTGGTATATCATGGATGGCCAGAGGCATTTGATATAGAACCGCACTTTAAAGCAGATTATTGATATGATCAAGGATTTTGGCCAGGTTATGTCTTGATGGGGGCTAACCTCTCATGGAAACTTTTCACTGAGTTCAGCTAGGGAATTTGTTCAAGGGTGAGAGCTACAACAGCCCCTTTTTTGTGTTATTTGGAGTGATCTTCCTACTTCCTGTTTCTTTCCCTTGAGCCCCCTTGTTAAGATTCCTGTAGAAATTCATCTCTTTACTTATAGCACAATGTAAGCCACGTGTTAGCCATATATTCAGAGAGTATAATCGTCTGGCAAATTACATATTGGTTCACATGCCCTTGTTTGTGTGGACCAGTTGGATCGTACGTTCGGATTTAATAGGTTACATGCTTCTTATATTGGTTGTAGATTAGTTAACAAGCTAGTTTTTGCATTATGTTTTAGTTTAATGAGTTGTACAGTATGTTGTGTCCATCTATGTTCCTTCCATTACTTTGCTGTCGTTGACATTTTTTCATATATTGACGGGTATGTGGTGATGATCCAAGGGGGGGGGAAGGGAAATTTAAATTATGCGCCTTGCATCACCTAACAATTATCTGAAGTTGAGATAAACTGCAGCAAAATAAAAAATGAAATGAGAGAGGCAATGTAGAGGCTGCTGGTCAGGGTGCAGTAAAATAACCTGGCTTGTTAGATAATGAGATATGCAACACTTACAAATCGCCACGTTGTCTCTTTTCCTTATCAAAGTATCAAAAATAATATCTATGGCAATAATGACATACATGTAAAGTACTTAAGGTTATTTGCGACTGAAACTTTGTCTTTTCTGCAAAGGAAACTGTAGACAGTGAGGAACTGCATGTTTTGGCCAATATTTGAAACGTGGAGGTCATGTAACACACCCAAAACTCAGGTAGACTCATGCAGATTATCAGGTCATGTAACACACCCAAAACTCAGGTAGACTCATGCAGATTATCATAAAATTCTTCGAAGACTAAGAACTTGTGCTTAGCTAACGAACTCTTACAAGACAGCGATGGAATGGTACAAGGCAAAAACAACCCAGTACTAATTTTGCACCATGATACTGATAACTCACATATGTTTCCAGGTTTTTCATGCTTCTATTAACAACTAAGGGAACAAAATGCCAGCACAAATGAAAGAGATATTAGTCCTATTACAGCCATCTGTGAGCTACAATGACCTGTTGAAAACTAAAAGCCCCTTCTACTGCTTGAAAATGAGAAAAAATGAATTTGATTCGCTTGTTATCCATCACAAACTTACTTTTTAGAATTTATTTCAACCTACAGTAATATTATGAATTGCCACGCATCTGCCGAACTCATCTCCATGTATACTAATATTTCATGCAAAACACTCTAATACAGAACAAGCTTGGTTACTAAACCAGTAAAGTCGACACAGAGCTAAGATGAATGTATTTTCATTTTCACATAAAAATAATTTCAACCCCTGAAATGCTGGAGAAAAGTGAGTTTGAACAAGTAAACAACCAAACTCTACAATTTCTCAGCATATTCATGCCTATATATAAAACAAATTAGGGCAATAGACAAAGAACACATACTGGATACCATTCTTTTGTGACAGGGTCAGGTCGGTCCCTCCCACCACTTGGTGCAATCCAAATAATTTTTGATCCACCCCTGGATCCAAGAAAGTAATCATGAGTCGAAATTATGGATAAAGTAACATAATTTGTAAAAAAGAAATGCCAGATTTAATATAATTATTACATTGTTCGTGACTTCAATAGGGTAGAATTTCTATATGGTAAAAGACTTATTATTCGACCAATTAATCATCAACCAAAGCAGAATGTAGTCAATGAACATTTGAACTGTGCTCAATCAGTAAGCTAAACAGAGTATCGTGGTCAATGGAGATGGCTAACTGCATAAACAGGTTATGATAGAAACTGAAATCCATAAGATTGTCTGAGTTTGCAGACCACTTTAGAATATTGAATGTAGCCTCCTTAACTCTAAGTCACATTCTACATAGTAAATGATGGCCAAACAGTTTTAATCGGTTTATAAATACACGTATGGTTGCAGTAAGAACATAATTATTCATAATCATCTTGAAACCACGGCCATATCATCACCGAGTGACTGACGTGTTAAAATCTGTTCACGCAAATGAAACTTCATATTGAAACAAAAAATGAAGGGCATAAAAGATTTCCATTTAATATGAATTCACATCTAGAACTACAGAGTACAAAAATCATGCTAAGTTCCTGTGATTCCCTGTTTGTCTTGTTTCTTTCAAGTTGCATTTGAATAGAATCATTTGAAATACATGGGATTTAAAAATGAATAGATTTAAGAATGATACGAGTTGTCATATACTAAGTATTATTATTACTATTAGTCTTTTTATTAATATGTTAAGTCTATTATTTAGACATTTAAATAAATAGCCCATGGACTGATGTTTCTTAGGGCTTAAGTTAGGGTCAGGTATTGAGTCTATTTAAGTAATTATTTTCCAGATTTCAGGATTATCTTTAGATCAAGAATATTGTATCAACTTCGGTTGTGAACAGAGATTTTCTCTGTGGCAGAGTAGCACTTTATGGCCTCGTTTCGAGGATTTATTCATAAAATCATCGTTATTTATATTATCTCGAAGTCCTTGTTCTATCAAAGAATCTATGAATTTCAAATGACATAGTTCTGCTAAGTACTTGAAATTTTCCAATTTGAACTAGGATCAAAGCTAAGTATTTGAAATTCATCCATTTAAGTTATTTAATCCAAACAAATGGAGTGAATTAAGGTTGTTGATTAATTCAAATCCAAATGCCTCCATCTAAACACAACCTCAACTTAATGAAACTTGTGAGATGAATCATCACATTTTTTTATAAAAAGAAATTTAACTGATATGATCTAACTAATTAAAATTTAACTATAAAGTAAGTTAAAATTGTAAGCTATCATAGCCACGCCCAAAAGAAACTCAAAATCGAAGTTTGATATGGAACAACACTTGCATGAAGAGTTTTAGAATCTTTGTTAGAAAAAATAAGTTAGTACTTTGATGATGTGAAAACCGGCTGACTACGTAATAGGGTCAGCTGAACCTATTAGTCAGTTGTGTAATATAGGTCTAGAATAACATTTGATTAAGGGGAAACTTTAGGAGAAAACTGTGAAGACTCAAGAAAAGAAAATCAAAAGAGTGCCTCAAGAAGATCATAAGTGCAAAAGATCAGAAGGTCATAAGAGCATATCAGAAGACCAGAAATATCTAGTGAAAGACTTTAGAGAACTCAAGTCTAAAAAGATCAAAAGAGTCCAACACTTGAGAATACTCAAGTTCAAAAGAGTTCAATCCAGAACAAAAGACTTCATAGTTAAAAGTACAATTCTGAAGAAGACAATCCAGATCAGAAGAGGACAGACCAGAAAATACTAGGACACTTCAGAAGACCTGATTAGCACATTGAAGAAAGCATAAAGATTAGTTCACATCAGATGACATTGGAAAAGTCATCTAATCTTATTCCAGTAGACCTGAATGCTATACCAGCTGAGAGTTGAAAACAGAAAACCAGTTGTGGAGAGCAAAGACTGCTGATGCTCGCAGATCTCAATCAGAAGACTTTGAAAGAGATCGAGTTTGGATGCAATTCATTAACAAAATTGTGGGAATGCTGACTGAAATCTGGAGAGATTTAAGGCAATCAAATCTACCTTAAAGAAGGAAGGAGGCAATCCAGTTCAGTCAAAGAATCACTCAATCACTCTGATTGATTGATTGATTGCTGATTTATATGGTACTCAAACTCAGTACTTCAACGTTAGTTTGAGACCTATAAATAAAAGTTTGAAGGCTGAAGAAAATAGACAAGTTACACACGCACAAGAACAAGTAGAAACACTATCAATATGCCTTCATACTCACTAATCTTTATAAACACAATGTAAATCTGTTGAGACTTTATCGAAGTCTAGTACTGCACGTTGTAAGCTCTACCTAAAGAGGTCTTGAGCAAGTGTAGTTAGAGAGTCTATTGCTTTCTAGATTGTAAGTGAGTAAGAAAGAAAGAAAGTGAGAATAGTCATTTCAACCAAGTTGATTGGAAGAGAGTGGATGTAAAACTGGTCTGTCCGAACCACTACAACTCATGTGTCTCTTGCATTTATCTTTCCTGCTCTATATCTACTTTATAATTTTTTTTTAAACCTGGTTTCAACAAAAGAGATTTTCATTACAACGTTTCCACAAAACGAACTAACACACTGCACACACAACTGATTATATCAGCTGATTTTGAAAATCAGAAGACCACATGCCTACTTACTTGTTTTTCAAGAAGATTGGTTTAACACTTGAAAAGTCTATTCAACACCCTTCTAGACATGTGAAGTGTTTGTCTTAAGTGTTCAAAGGACCAACAAGTGATATCAGGACAGTGTGTCCAAAAGACCACTGCCTAAGAAACTTTTGGTGGTCACCAGGACAAATCCTTGCAACCTTTTTGTAAAATATTGTGTTTTTATTTGGGAGAACTAGCATTTCTGCAGAAAATAGCATCTTACAAGAAGAATGGTTCTAAAACCAAGAAGCTGCAAGAGTTCTCCATTGAAAACTATGACTACTAGAAATTCAGAATGGAGAATCATCTCGGAGCCATCCATGATAGAATGCTAGATGTTCTTGAAGATGACCCCATAAAGTTCATCTGAGATTCCAATGAGTGATGGCAGAACTCCAGAAGGTAGTGAGGGAGATAGAACCAGAAAGCAAAACACAAAGAGTGAGTTAAATAGTTAAGAGAGGAAGATCTTTAATCTTGACCAGGTTGCTCGTACTGAAATAATTGGACTCTATCCAAGGAGTACATAGAAGAGGTTAACACCTGCAAAATTGCTAAAGAGATGTGGTAGAAGCTTTCTCTTATGTGTGAGAGTATAGACCAAATTAAAAGAGAACAAATTGCAGTCTATGCTTCACTCATTTGATACATTTAAAATGAAAGCTGATGAGATCATAGATCAGTTTGACATGAAGCTTACAAACATTTTGAATAAAGCAAGTTCACTTGGGAAGGAATACTCTTAGAGAGAAATCAACAAAAAAATCTTAGATCTCTCACCAGCAGATGAAGAGTGAAGGTGAAAGTGATTTAGGAAACAAAGAATCTGTCAAAGAAGGGTCATCACAACCTTTTATCTCATCTGAAGGCTCATGAATTTGATCTCCAAGAGGAAGATAATGATGACGAAACTTCATCTCATTAGCAGCCAAGAAGGTGGAATTCTCAGCCTCAACTGAGACATCTGAGAAGACATCCACTCCATAAGACTTATGTTAAATGAACAATTAGCTCTTCTAACCAAGAAGTTTGATAGAATGAGTAATAAATTCTAAAAGTACAGAGGAGAGTCTTTAAGAAGGAATCGGAACACTTTTGACTACAGGAGGCAGTAAGAAGAGAAGAAAACCAGATACAGGACCCCTGAAAGAAGAAGGGAACCCAGCACACAAAGAACCAGGGATAATGTCTATTTCACTTGCAACCAAGGGAAACAGAGAAGAGATTAAAGAGAGATATGAGGTTTGCAGATAAAAGTGCTTTATTGCAGAGGAGAAATTAGCTCATCCTCAACTTTCTCACCTGATTTTGGATCAGAGGACGACCTATGTCTTATTGCAAGACTAGAAGAGGTACTTCCTGAAACCCATTATGTTAGCTAATCTTGCTCTTCTACCCATTCTACGGAGTCAGAAGTGCAACAAATGCTATCTGACCTCCAATCTTCTCTAAAAGTCTGTAAGTTTCTTGAGTATTAGAACTCTAAGCTGAAGGCTGAAGTTCAAAACCTGAGACAGGAGAAAGACAAATCTTTTGCTCTATTAGCTAAACCAACTTTTTCACGGGCTCAAGAATCTTCTGACTTAAAAGACAAATGTGAGGAGCATGAGTATCTTATAAAAAATGAACAGAAGTTGTTAACAACAAAGTTTAAAGAACTCTTGAAACATAACAGTCTTCAATAAGAAAATGAAAGTCAACTGAAGATGGAGGTGGAGCAGCTGACAAAAGCTAACATTGTTGTGTCATCTATAGCCACCTCATCTCAGCATGTGCATGATAAAAGAGGCATTTGGTTATCCCAAGCCTAAGTCTCCACAAAACTATTCTCAGCCCTGGATCACATTAAAGTGCCCAAATATGTCAAACCAACTAAGGAAGTGAGATATGAATCATCCAATGGTTCCGACAAATCATACTCTTATAAGCAGTCCACTTTTAAGCCTTCTGTTATTAAACATCGCCCTAGGAGAAACTCCCTAAAAAAGATGATCTTTGTGGACATATATGGAAGAAAGATTAGGTCACCTAATCCTTATAAGGATGACCTACACTTATCGCTTCCTAAAAAATGAGCATAACCAAACAGGACTCAATGTAAAGGTACCTAAAAACTAAATCTGAGTTCAGGCCAACAACAACTCAAAAGAAAGAGTAAAGTTGAAGAACGTTGTCTGTTACATAGACAGTGGATGTTCAAAGCACAACTTTTGAGAAGCATCTCCTCTTGGACTTTGTTACATTAGATGGGTCGCGTGTTTTTTTTGGTGGCAACAACTTTGTTATAACTAAAGGAATTGAAACTCTGCTGATTGGGAGCACAAGAGTTGAAGAAATCAACTATGTAAATGGTTTGATGTACAATCTGCTCTCAATATCCCAATTTTGTGATAAGGGATATTCAAAGAGATAACAGGCATCTTGCTGATTTTGCAAGCTACCCAACTAACTAAAGCCTAGTTGCCAAAGGCACATCAAAGTCACAATAGACTAAGTCATATAAATTTGAAGACTCTCAACAAAATTGCAAGAATGTGTTTGATCAGAGGACTACCTAATAAGGTGTTTGCTGAGGATTAGAAGTGTGATACCTACCAGAAGGAAAAGCAAGCAAAGGTCTCATTCAGGGATGTTCAGAGTACTTCAACAGTTCAACCACAAAAGTACTCCAGCTGCTTCACATGGATTTGTTTGGACCAGTCATATCTTTCAGCTTCGGTGGAAGAAAATACACCTTTTTTTTATTGTAGATAATTTCTCAAGATACACTTGTGTAGTGTTTCTCTTCAAGAAAAGCGAGACAATGACAAATTTCTGGAGCTGTTCAAGAGGATTTACAATGAGCAAAATCAGAAGTGATAGAGGCACAAATTTTTTTAATGCTCATGTGGCTGATTATTGCAAGGAGACTAAAATTCAGCAAGATAGAAGAAATAGGACCTTACAAGAGGTAGCAAGGACCATGCTAGCTGAATTCAACACTCCATAAAGGTTAACACTGCTTGCTTCACTCAAAACAGATACTTACTAGTCAAAAGACATGGCTAGACATCCTATGAACTTTGAAAATATAAATCTCTCAATCTTGTCTTTATCCATATCTTTGGGTATATGTATTTCATCCATAATAATGGAAAAATCAAGGTCTTCTTTGGATGTATGTGTTTCATCCATAACAATGGAAAAACAAAGTTAAAAAACCTTTGACGCAAAGGTTGCTGAGAGAATATTCTTAGGATTATCCAACAGTGGCAAAATTTTAGAAGTCTTTAATAAGGTTTCTCTTTGTGTGGAGGAAACACTCATGTTGTATTTGAAAAATCTATTCTTGAGTACGAGAAAAGAAAAAAAAGAAGCTAGAAGAAGAGATGAATCAGATGAATTTGAATGATAAGCCTAATCATATTAAGGTAGTAGTACATAAAGTGGATTCTGCTTCTGAGGAGGACGGTCCAAAGCCAGCTGACTCAATCTTCTAAACCAAGCTCATAAGAGTTAAGGACATCTAACCTAGGTGGGAAGACTCCTGACACCAGTCAAGTGAAAAGTCAAAGTCAAATCTCAAAAGAGTTAGATAAGGCTAAAGCTTTTCAAAGGGGTAAGAATAAGATGACTGACTTCCTGAGCTACTAACTTTACCTTATTTTTAACTATTACATCATTAAGAATAAGATGGTTTGGTATGGTTTTTATCTTGTTTTTCTCTTTATCTATTCTTTTTGAAACTAATCTAAATAGGCAATAAAGACAAGAGAACAACTGACTTCCAAGTCAGATGATACCAGAAGAGAGATAATTGCAGATATCTAAAGAGAAGTCAAAATCAGCTGACCCTGTCAAAGTCAGCTGATTCTAAGACAACATCAGAAGACTAACACATGCCTTTGAATTATTTTCTTCAAATATCAACTGACAGATAAATCTTCTAATCAGGTTTTCACTTTAACTGATTCCAAAAATAAGTTTAGTTCCCCGATTAAAAAATTATTTTCAAATCTTTATAAAATTATGAATTAAATCAACAGCCATTATGAAATGTTTTACAAAATTAGTACGATTTTAAAATACAATTTCTTCCCTTAAATTTGGCAATAATTGATTTGTTCTTTTTATTTAATGAATTTGCCTTAGCGGGAAGGTAATCATTACTTTTTATGGAAACAAGACAAAAAAAATTACTTTATTTAAAACATAATTGTGCCGGCACACCACTCTTAATCTCAACAGTCCAAATATTATGGACTCTTGGATCAAGAGATGTGCAACATGTCAAACTAATCCAACGACCAAAGTTTAAAAATCAAACTATGTGAATCCACTTTTCCCGTAGCCAGTTTGAATCCCAAGGGTTCATGTTTTAAAATATAATTACTCATCATCGTCTTCGCTACACCCTTTACGCTTACAATACTATTTCTTTGCAACTAAACTATCCTTCTAGCATCCCTACTCTTTCAGGAAAAACTATGGCACAAAAAGATTCCATCTACATTTCCGAGATGATGCCCTTAATGAGATCAAAGATGTGCTTAGATTTTGATTCTACAAAGAGACGGAGAATCAAAGGACATTCTTCAACTGCTTCAGGACAACAAGTTGGATATTTTCTGCAATATGAACTCAGTTTCGAAGAGAACCCCTGAATAGCTTTGTCGCTCAATTCTTTGTGAAGGCTAAGTTTGAGATTTCCACCTCCTTGGTCACCATTGTCAATGACGTCACCTTTAAAGTAAACTGGAGGATGATGTCACTTGGTGACAAGATTACTTTAATCTTGAAGGATAGGATGCCCATTGAAGATTGAAATTCGACTGGGTGTGTCAATTATCCCATGTCCAAGTTCATTATGGCCAAAAGACTCAGATAAGGATGGCTCAATGCCTCAGTCTGCTGCCTAAAAGAAGAAATCTAAGAAAAGTAGCACTCAAAAGAAGCTCATTTTCCACTCCTCTTTCGAGACAGAAGAGGAGGCAGCTCCGATGGAGAAGAGGAAGAAGAAAAAGAGTAAGGTGCAAAGTAAGAACAAGGCGTCGATTGAAGAGTCCTCATCTGAAAAAGAAGAAGATGAGGAGGAAAGAAGAAAGAAGAGAACATGGACCTTCTGGTAAGGATAAGTCATTGGCTGAGCCTACCTCACCAGAAGAGGAGGAAGAAGCTTTTGGAGAGGGGTATTCTGATGGAGTAAAGGTGAGTTCACCTCTATAAGTCTACCATCTCCTGCCCCCAACTCAACCCCTACCTCATCTATTTCACCATCTCAACCCCTACCTCATCTGGCCATAAAGAAATAGAACAAGTATTTGTTTCTGAGCCAATTGGTCAAACAAAACCTTTACCTAAATCAGATGAGGTGCACATTCAAGAAGCCTAATCTGATTTGTCATCATCATCTGCACCTGGCAATGAAGATATAGTCAGCCCCTATCTTGGAGCCAACAGCCCAAACACTACCATCAAACAACATCTCTCAACCACCCATCTCATCTTAACCCCCTTTTGAGGTCCCCTCATCCTTAAACCCTCAAGCCACATCAGTTCACCCACTGTCAACTGATGCTTTAAGCCTAGCATTAGGCAGTTAAGTTGCCCCTTCTGCATCCGAACCATTTGGATTAATAATTCATCATTCCAGCCAACCCTCATCTCTATCCAGACCTACTTCACCTGCTCCTGAGCCAACATTCACAAGAAATAGAGGGCCAATTGAGTCCAGCCGAAATAGGCTTGCCTTGCTCTGGCTCTACACACTTTTACCCCTTCTTGCGCACCCTGACCTCATGGAAAGCCTAACTAATGGAGTGGTGTGGAGTAGGGCGAGGAAATGGCCAGTTGAAGATTTTTATCTTCTAAGGAGGAAATGGGGCAAGAGAGCTTTAGTGCGTGGGAAGAAATAATTATGAAAGCTTTGTGAGTCAAGCCCCCTTCTGAACTCAATGGGAAGTCAAATGTTCAGAATGTGGTAGCAGCTTATTTTATGCAAAACCTGCCCCAACACCAACTGCTATCTCATTTGCCCCAGCTGAACTCCATTTGGAAGAAGATGAAGGGTTTGAAGTTACTCCTGCGTTGCTAAGGCATGTAAAGGTTTTCTTTAAGACTCAAATCAACCAAGTAACAGAGACAGTGAAGGTTGCAAGGACAATGGCTCCTGGAATGATTGAAAAAATCGTGGAGAAGCAGATTCAGAAGCAAGGGGATTTTCTCTTGACAAAGTTGAAATCTGCTTTCAAAACCTCAAGGCCAACATGGAGTTGTGTGGTGACTTAAGATTTCAGATGGAGCAAACCCAGGAGAAGTTGATAGAGTATGTGGGAAATAAGATGGCCTTGATCGTTATCCTGAAGAATCAGCTAAATCAGAAGACGGCCAGCTCAACCTTTCTTCTCTGCCTAATTCAATCAGGTCAATTGCTTCCTCCCTTATTGATGTTGTTAAAAAGGGGGAAGAATAGAATAGAGCTGAATTGCAAAAACAACTTGATGAGCAAACAACTGAACTGACAGATCTGAAGAAAAAGAATGCTTCAATGCAAAATCAGCTGGATGATCAAGCTGCCCAGCTGACTGATGTGAAAAACAGGCTGAACTTTGTGGAAGATTTACTTGCAAAAAGGCAAACAGCAAAGGAGAAGAAAGATGATGCCAAGTCTCTGATTCTTGCTAAAAGATTGGCAGCAAAAGAAGATGAGTCTGCCCCAAAGAGAAGAAAAATGAACACTCAACTTGAGCAAATGGTAGAAGAGAACAGACAGGCTGAGCAGCAGAAGGAGTCTAATTGAAAAGGAGGAGAAGGATTCAAAGGAAGATAAATGAAGAAATTGGCAGAAGGTATGAATGAAGATGTGGAGAGCTTGAAAAGCCCATAATGGGGTATGCCAGAAAGGAGAGAAAAGTTGTTACTGCTGCTGTACTTGAGCCAGAACTGGAATCTCCTCAAGACATCATCTGCCCTCCAGAGTTGCTCTCACAATGGAATGAAGCTAAAGTCATATACTTTGTGAAGAATCACATTGTGAAAGTTCCTTCTCAAGATGTAAATCAGATGAACAGTCTCTTCATGTCATTCATCAAAATAGAGAGAATAGATCTCATGAAGCAGATGCTAGAAGAAGCTTAAGACTACAACCAGGTTCATTGCTCCTAAGTTGGAATATCTAGAAGCTCCCAGGCTGGCGAATTGGAAGGTTGAATGGAATGAGATGAGAGGGATCTACCTTGAGAGAGTCTCTTCTAAAATAACAGATCAAACACCAGAAGAGACGAGGCAAATCTAGGATAGATTCCACAACTGGTTATGTATTCAGCCTGAAGACAGGAAATACTACTGAAGATCAGAATCAGATTAAAGACAGAAGACAGCTCACTCTCTTTTGTGTTTTGGTATTTCACTCATCCTTTATACTTTGTAATATTTTTTATTATCATTAATGAAAGTCTAAATTTTGCAAGACAATTCTTGTTGTCAGCTGTCTGCTGGTTTAGTATGATTCAAGATCTTCTTTCAAAATCTTTTCTGTCTTATTTACTAGTGTTATTTTTGCTTATATTCAGCTCTTAGTTGTTTTAACATCATCAAAAAGGGGAAATTTGTTTGAAAAAATAAATTAGTATTCTGATGATGTGAAAAACCATCAGCATACGTAATTAGTCCAGCTGAACCTGTAAGTCAGTTGTGTTGTATAGGTCTAGAATAAGATTTGACTAAGGGGGAAAATCAGAAGAGTGCCTCAAAAAGATCATAAGTGCAAAAAATCAGAAGGTCAGAAGAGAAGAGAGGAAGACCAAAAGTGTCTAGTGAAAGACTTCAGAGAACTCAAGTCTAAGAAGCTCAGAAGAGTCCAAAACTTGAGAATACTCAAGTTCAGAAGAGTTCAGTCCAGACGGAAGACTTCATAGTTAGAAGTACAGTTCTGAAGAAGACAGTCCAAATCAGAAAATGACAGACCATAGCAGACTAGGACACTCAGAAAACCTAACCAGCATATTGAAGAAAGCATAAGGATTAGTTCACATCAAATGGCATTGGAAAGGTCATCTAATCTTATCCAGCAGACCTGAGGCTATACCAGCTGAGAGTTCAAATCAAAAACCCAGTTGTGGAGAGCAAAGTCTGTTGATGCTCCCAAATCTCAATCAAAAGACTTTGAAAGAGTTCAAGTTTGGATGCAATTCAATTAACGAGGTTGTGGGAATGCTGGCTGAAGATTGGAGAGATTTAAGGCAATCAAATTTATCTCAAGGAAGAACGAGACAATCCAATTAAGTCAAAGAATCAATCAATGACTGATTGCTGATTTAGAGGATATTCAAAATCAGTCCTTCAACGGCTAGTTTGAGACCTATAAATAAGAGTTTGAAGGCTGAAGAAAATATACAAGTTACACACGCACAAGATTAAGCAAAAATGGTGTTAATTTGCCTTCATACTCACTAATCTTTATAAACAAATTATAAATCTGTAGAGACTTTATAGAAATCAAGTACTGCTCGTTGTAAGCTCTACATAAAGAGGTCTTGAGCAAGTGTAGTTAGAGAGTCTATTGATCTCTAGATTGTGAGTGAGAAAGAAAGTGAGAAAATAATCTTTTCAATCAAGTTGGTTGGAAGAGAGTGGATGTAGGACTGGTTTATCCGGACCACTATAACTCTTGTGTCTCTTGCATTTATCTTTCCTGCTCTTTATCTGCTTTATAATTTGCTCTTAAAACTGGTTTTAACAAAAAAGGTTTCCATTAAAAATTTTCCACAAAACAAACTAACACACTGCGCACACAGCTAATTATATCAGCTGACTTTGGAAATCAGAAACCCCCAAATCTTCTGACCTATTTTTCAAAACTAAGCCTAATTTAAAAAAAAAAAAAATTGTTTTAACACCTGACAAGTCTATTCAACATCCCCTTCTAGACTTTTGAAGTGTTTGGCTTAAGTGTTCAAGGGACCAACAAGTGGTATCAGAGCAGTGTGTCCAAAATACCATTACCTGAGAAACATTTGGTGGGCGCCTGGGACAGATCCTTGAAACCTTTTTGTAAAATCTTGTGTGTTTTTACTTGTGAGAACTAACATTTCTGAAGAAAATAGCATCTTACAAGAAGAGTGGTTCTAAGATCAGAAAGCTGTCAAAGTTCTCTATTGAAGAATATGATTACTGGAAGTTTAGAATTGAGAATCATTTCGGAACCATCCATGAATGGATACTAGATGTTCTTGAAGATGGCCACATAAAGTTCTTCTGGGATCCAGTGAATGATGGCAAAACTCCAGAAGGTGGTGAGGGAGATGGAATCAAAAAATAGAAAACCAAGAGTGAGTTAAATAGTGAAGGGTGGATGTTATTTAATCTTGACTTGTGAAGTATTTGTTTTTAAGACAACAGAAATGCTTTGATTTGTTTTTACAGTAATTGATTAAACTTCCCATGTCCACCTCTACATCCCCACAGATAGTGCACCCTTCAAAATAGTTGGATACTTAGCTCCTTTATCAAAGTACAAGATGCGACGAGAAAACCTTTTAACCATTATTCTAAAGAGGTAGATACTAAATGATATTGATGCATAGGGATTCCCCCATTAGCACCCTCAGATGTTTCAAAGTAGGAGCAAGTATAGATTTAAAGGTTACGATGATTTTTATAGTGCATCATAATAAATGAACAGTGTGTGATGTAACTACTTAAATCCAAAAACAAGTAAAATACTGCTTCTATCAAAATTAATCGGCCTGAAGGAAGCCAAGATGACCAGAGAGAGCACAAATGGTGTAGGAAAAAGGATAATCACAACAATCTTCTCACAGATCTCATTTCTCAAATATTTACAGAACTTTTGGTAAGGCAGCATTACCTCAAAAGCATTGCCATCTCTTTCAAGCTTTTCGTATTTGCTCTCTTTTTCATATCTGTGAGTCCGGGATCATCGTTCATGTGTTTCTTGGAATACACACATAGAAGATTCCTAAACAATCAAATTTGAGTTCATAAATAATCAATAAAGGGCAGAAATAAGAAAACAAGACTACTCTACAGCACTGAAAAAAACACCTTCCCATACTAAATGGTTTGCACAGAGGATCAATAACCACCCTATCCCCTGCAACGTAGATCTGCATTATGTTGAAAAACGTATTGGTAACTAAAAGATACACGAATGCAAGTGTGTAACTGGTAGTGGTAATTTTTTTTATAGAACATATGTTATCACCATATTCTCAGCAATAGATGGAGTGGAGGATTCTAGCAACAAAGCAATAACAGCTGGATCTGCTTCAGTTTGATGGTTGGAAATTAAGATGACATTCTCACCCTGGAATATATGACAGTGGGATACAATCAAAGCAAAAATCAAAACAGAAAGACAAAAATTACATTGGGCAGCATTTAAATGTTGTTCTAAAATTGAGCAAAGGAGGGAAAGAGATGAATACTGAAGCAAGTGCATGATAATACAATCTTACTTAGAAACATTGGTAGTAAAGGTAAAGATGATGCTGATATATCTCAGTTTGTTCCTTAATTGGGTTTTGTTAGAGAATGCGAGGTTGTTGAAGCCTTGAAGGGGAGTGAGGATATTAGATGGCGGGTACAGGATTTGGAATTTTTACCATGCAATCTATGTTTCCCAGCATACCACTCTTGTTTTTAATTTTTGTGAGATTGTTTTGAAGGTGGGAGAGCCCACAAAGGTTCAGTGTCTTCCTGGCTAGTGGTTTTAGAGCAAGTTACCAACTTGAGGTGGTGCAGACGAGAAACCCAAATATTCTTCTACTTCTTCCTAGTTGGTATGTTTTGCAGGTCCAGGTCAGAAGCTCAGGAACATATCGTCCTGCATTGTCCATTCAAACCAGTTTTGTGGTCCAATGTCTTAGTCAAGCTTGGTCTTTGATGGGCATCCTAATATCACGTTCAGATCTCTTTGAAGTACAGAGCAAGGGACTTATGAGTCTATTTGGTTGGAAAGGATACAAGATAATTGAAGATACTGATATGAGTCTGTTTTTGGAATGTTGAGATAAGATTATAATTGGAGTGGCTTTGTAGGTACAAAAGCATAAAAGACTTCAGGCTTTCTCTTTGTTTCTGCGTTGTTTAGGCATTGGAGTTTAGCTTTCTAATGATCATTTTTTGTGATCATTTTATCATGAGTGCTTGGAGTGGATATCTTGTCCACAGGTTGTAAATATTTTATTATTACTACTTAGTAGTTCTCATTTCTTACAAGAAAAAATAAACTGTGATGCATTATTAATTAGGCAGTGATGAAGGGTTTCCAGTTCATGCATTTATCCAGTAAGAAAATAACTACTCAATTGCAAACAAAGCCATGTCAGCAATAAAAAGTTAAATTGCTTTAAAGAACACTGGTGTCCCCATTAATAAAAGGGGAACAAGATAAAACTTATAAGAGTACTAGAATATGTGCACCTGCTGAAGCTTCTTTTCTATTTCATTGAAGACAGAGATGTTGCCAAGAAATGAGTTTCTGAAATGCAAAGTTTAAGATTAGAGCATTACACATCCCCACACAACATGAGACAATGTTTATATGAATACATAAAAACAAATTCCATATAGCCCAAAAACGCAACTTATATTTTTCAAGTAAGAAAAGTGAAGTAAATTGATTAAACAGAACTATGGGAGGATGATATAAAGAGACGAGGAATCCCCTTTAGAACAGAAAAAAGGATGACAAAAAAGCATCTCCAATCCCTGAAAATCTTTGACAAAGAAACTCTAAACCTATGCGATCCCACACCTCCAAAAGGGATTCTTCAACATTTCGTGAAGACTCTTTTACTCCTTTCCAGCCAAAGCACCAGCATAATGCTGGGACAATCACTCCCCATAACACTTTACCCCTTTCCTTTATGAAACCTCAAAAGTTTGATGAAAATATTTCAGTGCCAGAATTTGGTACCACGCAATGTAGGC
Organism: Prunella vulgaris; assembly: GCA_026898435.1. NCBI lineage: Eukaryota > Viridiplantae > Streptophyta > Magnoliopsida > Lamiales > Lamiaceae > Prunella > Prunella vulgaris. The sequence goes on along the minus strand of JAPKLY010000166.1, from coordinate 175,792 downwards.
AATCTCATTTAGCAAACTATTCCATAAAGAAAAAGGAACTGTGTAACCAAGTCTTCAGAGTTAAACCTGCAAAGGGCACTCCAATCTGGGGACAAGAGAACATTTAAAAAGTGTTTGTAACTCATTGCAGGTGATCACTAACTAAAGAAAGATAATTATTAGTCATTAACTAAAGAAGATGGTTTGCATTTTCTCGAGTAATAATGTGATCCATAGAATGCTTTTCACAAAAATAAAAATAAATAAATAAATAATTCCAGACTGACATATTCACACCAACCATCAAGGACCAGTTACTGACCTCAAGATTCTTAGGCTGCATTTGTTTTGGGATACACCTGGATGGAATTAGGATTTTACGACCCCCATCTCGTTCGAGTTTGAGATTTAAAATCTACATTTTACATCTCATACTTAAACCACACCTAACATATCTATAAACCTATTTATTACTCTTCACAAAATAATTTATTTTGTACAATTTAAAAAGTATATCTATAAATATATTATTACCCTTTACAATACAACTAATTTTATACCCTTTTAAAACAACCCACCTAACCCAACCTAAGATAACCCACCCACCAATTTAATTTTCTCCTTCAAATAATCCTCACTCATTCATTCTCTCTCCCACTTTACTCTTACACAATACATTAAAATAATACAATAACAATAATTATTAAATATTGATTGCCATAAAGCAAAATCTCAAAACAAACACATACTTTTACTATTCATCACGAATTTTACATCCTATAGTTCTAAAGTTATGACTTTTCACGTACACCCAAATGCAGAAACAAATGTAGCCTAGTAATTTTCCTTACCAAACGAACCGCCCCAAATACAGTTTAAGAGTAAATAACTGAAGGGTAAATAGCTTGAATATCATATTTCCTACTCATAAATAATTCCATCATGAAGCTGCCAGCATAAAGTACTTCTGGATAGCATATCTTTATGAGATATCAGCTCAACAAACTGGCAAGCCAACTAAAAATACAGAAATAATAGCAAGGAAGAGTAATATTTACACACACATGCACACACCAAAGAACTGGACAACAAAGTTGTTCAACAAATTACCATTCGGCATTAAATCCATTATATTCTGGTTGCACAACTGCACACACAGGTATAAACAATCCTATTATCAATCAAAACCAATTTCTAGACATCCCAACCATCACACGGCAGCTCTAAGCAACAAAACTACAAACATAGTTTTTCACAGAGTCCCACAATCACACTTATCCTTTTGATATCAACCTCCACTGAGTGACAGGTATGCTTTGAAAGTTTTTCTCTACTGCAATTTGTTACAAGAGTATAGAGCAGGAAAGAGGAAAATTTTCCCAAGAGCATGTGATGTGGGTTTAGTCTTGATCTTTACTCACCAGTTGAGCTCAGGTATCAACACAAAATTTATCATAAGACAATCTATTAAGGTTTTTCTAGAGCCTATGACATATAAGTTTGAGGAAAGGCCATCATACATTACGCAAGTATTAGCACCTATTATGAAGAAAAAATTATAGGCATGGTGACTAACCTGAAATCAAGCAAGGGAGAAATATATTTCTGACCAAACATGTAATAGTCGAAAGGTTCTCGAATGGCTTGGTGATATGGTGAGAATTGAAATGGGTCCTGAAAATTGATTTACAAAATGAGAGCAGATGCTGGAAAATCGACCAGGAAACTGGGTAGCTCATACTGTGAGATTGAGATTAAAAATAGTAGTAGAGAACTACCCGAACATCCATGAATATACGGTCGAATGCAACAGCCATGTTAGACAAAACAATCTCATTAGCATTGGGATGTCCACTGTGCAAAACCTGAAATATATTTCACTCAATTAGTGACCCAGAATACGTGTAGAAAATTGCAAGAGAGTTTGTAACTCTCTCAGTAGTAAAATAACAAGGAAAAGGGTTACAGTAGTCCCATTGCAATAGCACATTTTTTTATCAAGGAAAAATATGTATATAGCTAAAAGTCCAGAGGAAAGCAAGGTGTCAAAGTAGTGAATACTATGGAAAGAGAAGCATCTTCAAGGTACAACTTTCACCATCATCATACATGCCAATAGAAGAAGTCATTTGCCGTTCTTCTCTTTTTCTTTTCTTAATTTCAGGCAGAACAGAGCAAACCAATAGACTCAAACTATTTTCCGTACAGTAAGATCTGATTGTGATTATTCAGCATTTTCAGTTAGATCATAAGACAGAAAATAAACTAAAAATTAATCCTTATCTGCAAGTATTGGTTTTGCCATGCAAAACACAATAAAAAGTCCAGAATTGATAGCTGAGTAACTACAAGATAATGCAAGTCATGGGAAAAATAGGACGCATTATTTACATTCTGTTCCATTAAAAAATTTGTTTACATTTACTATTTTCCTTCTCTAATTAAATGCAAAATGCCATGTGATGTAAACATAAAATATCCAATAACTGAGTTCCCTGTTTCTCATTAAAAGTAAAGTGACAAATGAAATATATGTAAAATATCCAATAACAGAGTTCCCTGTTCAATACACTGTATCATAGCTGTAACGATCCTAGTCCATAGCCTAGAAAGGGCCTCAATATCAGATGATTGTCCGTTCATGTAACAAAAAACCTTGTATGCAGAAAGGAATGAACACATGTATAATGGCTGTAGCTTCAGATTGCTTTATTTTACTAATTTTTGTTGTATATAGTATGTACTGATATTTGACTGCAGATCAGATTTTTGCACATTAATATACATCACTACAAGCCACTCTTTAACGTAATCATATACTTTACAAGTGCAAACTAGAACTTAGCATAGTCACTAAACTATAACCTAAATATCATTTACATCATGTGCTTACAGTATTTGTTTATTCCAGAAAATGAAAAAGGAAAGCCAAGCCTAGTCATCAAGGCATTGGAGCACCTTTATAATTTATGAACAAAAGTCATATTTCTTTGATGAATATCTAGTATAGATTTTATCTTTAAGGTGCTATAACAAGATTTTATTCTCTGCAACTAGACTAGCAGTAAGCAACACAAACAATATAATCAAAACTCTATCAAATTTGCTTAGGGAGAGTGGTTTGAGGGGATACACAGTGAGACGCAACTTAATAACAGCTATTCAGTTTTTACATTTAGTCTACCCATGAATGAGCACACAAGATGTTAGGGCAGAAATAACAAAACGCCCAGAATATTTCCCATCACTAGGTCTCAACATGACCTGCTCATAAATATATCCAAAATAATAGCAGCAACAAAACATGTTCTTTGTAAGCAGATAAATTACTTCACAAACAAAAACTAGGAAGAAATGAGGATAGATTCAGAGATTCACAAAATACCTAGGTGGATAATGATACACCTGAAAGAGAGTTCCAGATATTACTATAACTGACAAAAGTTGAATTAGGATGCGAGACTACTTGTATTATGATTACCCCACTTAGTCAATGGCATTAATACCAAGGCAGACACTCTTTAAACATTGTGTTTGCAAAAACTACAGTTTGGACTGGTTCAGCCAACATAGTTAGCCTTCCCGGTACTGGAAGAGCCACCTCATACTATTAAGAGAAAAATTACCAAAGCATGAAAGATTATCATCAAACATGTCTCAACATACCAGTTTCAACTTTAAAAAAATTGGCCTCAAACTCGGACAAATAAATGAATAAATAGACAACCAAGAATAGACTAAATTGTGAATGGTTGGTGCAAGGAAATATATTTATTGAGTAGAAACTCAGATTAAGATAGCTTATTTAACTACAGTTTGTCCTTTCCTTTTCTTTTTTTTTAACTAATAACTTTTTACTTGTTCGAAAAGTGCAATGGCTTAGCAGATTAGGATTCATCAGACAGGGAGAATTAGAGTGAGAAATTCATGTTCCAGAATGATAATAATACAAAATAATCTGTAGACAATCAAATACAGCTCGGTGTTTTTAAATATACTACTCCAAAAGAATATAGCAACATGAGCAAAATAAGATTAATTTACAGCGTTCCGGTAATTGTAATACAACTCCTCCATCCCCTCAGCAACATTTTTTGGCAATCTCCCAGCATCTGCTTCGTTCTGTATTCCCAAAAGCAAGTCTGAAAACATAATTTTCACTGAAACAATTTCAGGCATACTCTATCACAAGCTGAAGGATTAAGCATTACTATTAGCTCTAAAAGCTTGGATATGCTGCAGATAAGCTTCAGATTAAAACATTGATCATGACTTGCAGGTCATATACACTTGCAATTTAAGATGCTATCATCAAATAAGTTTTATGCAGGTCTAATATTTGAGCCTGGATGTTCACATGAAGTACCCCATATATAATATGTATAATTCTATATAAATTTCACGACATTTAACCTCAATATCAATCAAATCACGACTTTCAAATTTTGTGTGTTATATCACCACCTCAAGTGATGTTATAAGTTTTAACCTAATACATGTTTTTTACTGTCAATCAGTGATTATGTGGCTCATTTTGTGTCTTTGGTCGCCCGTAAGATTAAATGTCCAAGTCATAAATACTAAAAAATAAATATAAAACATGGAATAAAAAAAATGAAATCAAATTTAAAAAACAAAAGAAAACAATTAAAATCTGAAAAAAAAAACGATTAAAATCTAAAATTATTGCATAGTTCCCCAATCCCCTGGCCCCTCACCTTTATTCCCAATGCCACCAAATTAATAAAAACAAAAAAATTTTAAACCTACCCAACTCAAATGCAATTCTCCAGTGGTTCAGATAGCTAAAGGTTAGTTAACTTCTTCACTTTGGATGTATTTGTGGTTTTGTAACCTCCCTCTATAAACAAGGTCGTGACGCCTTCAAGCGAGGAAGAGTGAGGCAGTGGGAGGGAGCCACTGCTTTCACAGGGAAGATGAATCTGTTTTTTTTTTTTTTTGGGTGTGTGTATGTGTGTGTGTGTGGGGGAGGGGGGGGGTTCAATGGGCTTTTACTTTTTTACTCTTTTGTTTACTTTCGTTTAGTTAGTTTAAGACGTGGACTGTTTTTGTTATGTACATGCCGTCCAGCTTGACAAAAAATTTATTAGCTCTGGAAGCGACATCACCACGATCGTGTGAGAATTTTAAAGCGTATATCAGATTGAAACAACTAAAGATGTGGTGTTTTTACGCAAAAATGTTTATAGTCGCAACTAACTCGAGATTGGGCCTAAAGATTGTGAATTCATATAGAATTACCCTAATATAAGAAGGCGCCATCAACCAATATATTAGGTAACACATGCCTACATCCTACTTCTATCTCATGATATTTTATGAGAGCCTGGGAGGAAGGTCACAGAGGTTGTTGTCTAAATATACACAAGAAAGTGAACTACTGAACTTACTATCACTAAATCAATAAATAAGAGCAATTAACGTCAGGACCTAGTTCTGGTTGTCATTCATATTCTAGAGTTGGCCTAGTTTCTCTGAAGAAGCCCAACACTTGCTAGACCATCTATATAAAAGAGTATTGCAAAAAATAATAGTACTTAAAGTGAATCGGTATCTTTTGTCTCTAAATCAATTAGATCAATGAATAAGGAGCAATTACATTCAGTGACTAGTTCTGGTCGTTGTCCATAGCCTAGAGTTGACCTAGTTCTTAAGGGTATGTTTGTTTTGGGACTAGCACGGATGGACGTAGGACTTTGCGATCACGTCTCTACACGAGTTTGGGATGTAACATCCGGATTTCACATCCCAAACTCAATCCACACCTAAAAATACCTATTAAACCTATTATTACTCTTTCCAACACAACACTCATAAAATACCTATTATACCTATAATATCAATCATTATCACACTTTGATTTGACATAAAGTAACATCCTACCCTACTAAAATTCCAAAACAAACACACACTTTTACTATTCATCAAGGTTTTCACATCTCAGGATTTCAAAGTCATGACTTCCCACGACCCCCTTAATCCCAAAACAAACGTACCCTAAAAGTCTAAGACTTCCAAGGATGCTAGGCCATCTAGATAAACAGTTCCGCAACAAATAATAGTGTACTTAAAGTGAATTTTTAAATACATAGCAAGGAATGTGATAAAAATAAAATAAAAAATTCGTCTGTGAATTAAAGTTCATAACCAATATGTCCCTAGACAGAACCAATGAAATCTAAAGGCAACAACTTAAAGAATGAGATTACAATTTAGATCATAATATCACAATCAGCAACGAACAAACTCTTGTCAGCTACTAATAATCGGATGACATATACATTACTTACATGGGAGCTACAACAGTTATTGAATTCATAATGAGAGTGACTGTAACTTGGTGTTGATTAAACATAATTAAACTATAATAATGATGCTCTCTCTAAATGTCATCCATCACTTAAAGTGTAGACTTAACTCAAATCAATAGCATAAATGCATAATTTAAAGTTGCCTAAATTTTTTTTTCTGTTCAGTTTTAATGATGTTCTTTCTGAGTCCTGGGATATCTTGCAAAATCATTTACTTGCAAGGGTAAAACTCAACTAGTCAAGTTCAAAGGGAGGTTAGCCTGGTGCCGCAGAGTATATACAAAGCTGGATCTGTCATTTCCTCCTTTGAATCACTTCATGGTTCTATTTTTAACTGTCTCATTTCTATCATTAGACTACTCAGTTCTTGCCTTCCCCTCTTTTTCCATGTCACAAATATAACCAATGGAGTTACTGAAACCTCGATAGCACGTTTCTATTGCCGTAGCAGCACTGGACCTTCTACTAATTTTACTTTCAGCACTTTGACAAGGATGAAATGATTTTTGGTTTTTAATATGAAATTGTTAATTACTCCATCTATCCCACAGGAATTTGCACACTACTAAAAAAAGAAACATTGATTTGTGTACACCACAAACCTATACACATATTTACTCATATGTCATTACTTTATATATAAAACATATTTTCCTTAAAAAATGTGTCATCCCGTAGGGTGCAAATTCCTACTGGACGGAGGGAGTATAAATTATGGTTAGCCAAAGATCTAGGCATATTCCCTTTTCCTGCAAATCTTCATAGAATCTTGTTATACTCACAATTCGATCAGTGAACAATCTGTTTCAGTTGAAATAGTGTATCCCTCTTCGGCCTACATTCTTCTTGAAATTTCATTTATAAACATGTCAATCTGGTTTGGAAACTGGTGGAGCTCTTGACAATACCATTTCACTGTTTATAAGTAAAAGAACGGTTGGTTCAGGAGCATGATCTACATAATGATTAGTTATATTTAAGTTTGAGAAATGCTAGCTTATAATTGGACTAGACCAAAAAAAGTTCCATACTACAACAGAAATCAGATCAAGAAAAATTAACAATGTGGATTGTTAGCAAGTTAATGAACTTCAAATGATATTAAATCAGTTCCTATAACTAAATTTGTGTGTAGAAATCAGATCAAGGAAAATTAACAATGTCGGTTGTTAGCAAGTTAATGAACTTCAAATGATATTAAATCAGTTCCTAATACTAAATTTGTTAAAATGAGATATGTTAGAATAATATGTATATATTTGGTAGAGATTTAGGGCATTAAATAAGTTTAACTTAATAGCTTAGTCCTTTGTGTATATAAGGTACTTATATCAATTATTAAAACAATATACTACCTCTGTCCCCCAAAAGTTTGCGGTACTTTTGGGGACACGGCTTTTAAGAAAAAGTGTAATGAGTAGAATGTGTATGGTGGAGATTGTGAGGTAAAAATTTTAAAGATGGGGATTTAAAGGAATATTTCCATTTTGGGGGTATGAAAACTTTTGTGGGACAAACTAAAAAGAAAAGTATGCAAACTTTTGTGGGACGGAGGTAGTAATTGTTTCAATGGTTTTGTGCGTCTTTTTAACATGGTACCAGAGCACGATATGATTTAGGGCACAATTTTAGCAAAATAAAAAAAAATCTAGGGCTTTTCAGTAAGTCCCTTTTTGGCCACCACCTTCCGCCGACCCTTCCGCTGTAATCTAAGAGTCGGTGGAGGCGCATGGGCATCTCACGCGCCCGACAGAGTTTTTTGGGCAGCTTGCGTCCGGCGGCACATGACGGCACGTGCTTAGGCAGATTTTGCTCCATCAATTCTGTTCAACACGTCTCCTTGAGGTCTTTCCGTTGGTGTACCTGTTTGAGTTAACATCCAAGCCGGTGTGTGATTTTTTTTTAAGTACAGATTCTCCTTCGTTTCTTATTTTCTTCAAAAAATTTGATTTCCTTTGTTACTCGGTGTTTCACTATGGTGTGTCATTACTGTCATGGCATAGGAAATATCAATCGAGATTGTCCAAAGTAATGTAATAAGAAGCCTCTTTCGTCCCTTCATGTGGCTGCTAGCGGCAACAATTCTAGCCACTCTAGTGAATATATCACTATATATGTTAGTGAGTATGCAAAGTTGATACAATTGCAAGCCAGTTCAGTCACTACCATTGCTGAGTCAGGTAAACCTAATGCTTGTCTTGTCTCCTCATCTTCCAAGAGGGTCATTGATTCTAGTGCCACATCATATGACAGGTAACTCAAAGTTGTTCTCTACTTTTGACTCACATACTACTCATTTTCCAATACTCTAGCTGATGACTCACAATCTCGTGTCATATGATTGGGAATTGTTAACCCAACATCTTCAATGTCCTTATCATCTGTTCTTAACCTTCCTTCTCCCTCGTTTAACTTATTTTCTATGATTAAGCTTACACATCACCTTAATTGTAGTCTTACTCTTTCCCGATTATTGTTTGTTTAAGGATCTCACAACGATGAAGATCATTGGTAAGGGACATGAATTGGGTTGCCTCTACATCCTTGATATACGACAATCAGTAGCATGTACGGGAACCATCAACCACATGGATGCACATTGTCGGTTGGGTCATCCTTCACTCACTTTGTTGAAGAAATTGTGTAAGCAGCTTTCCCAGTTGTCGTCTCTAGATTGTGAATCTTGTCATTTAGCAAAACATTATTGTGTCAATTTAAGTCCTCGAGTCAATAAACGAGCAAGTGCTCCTTTGAGTCAGTCCATTCTGACGTGCGGGGTCCATATCCTATTACATCGAAACCTGAATTTTGTTATTTTGTTACTTATGTGGATGATTACTATCGTATGACATTATTATGTTTGATGAAAAATCGTTTTGAGTTAATTATCCATTTTTCTGCCTTTTTTGTTGAGGTTAAGACTCACTTTGGTTTGTCTGTGAAAATTTTGAGTAGTGATAATGCTACATAATATCTATCTCACACATTTCACAAACATCACAAACATATGTCACAAAATGGTATTCTTCATCAAACATCTTGTGTTGACACACCGTCTCAAAAACGGTGTGGTTGAAAGAAAAATTAGACATGTTCTTGAAACAGCTCGAGCATTGTTGTTTGATATGATGTTCCAAACTTTTTGGGCTCATATTGTTTCCACTGCTTGTTTTCTCATCAATTGCATGTCTTCTTCGATTCTAGGAGGTGAGTCCCCATTTGGTGTGCTATCCCCATCTTAGTCTCGATTTCGAATAGAACCTAAAATCTTTGGTTGTACTTGTTACGTTCAGAATGTTCGGCCTCATGTCACAAAACTCGATCATAAGTCTTTGAAGTTCATTATCTCGGGCCATTATCGGGTACAAAAGGGGTATCGGTGTTTTTGTCCTAGTCTCAACAGATATCTTGTCTCTGCTGATGTTACTTTCTCTAGACATACACATTTTTCTCAATCCCCTCCTCCCACTGAAGGGGAGGATACAGACTTTCTGGTATACTCAATAACTCCACAAGTTCTCCCTCCACCTGGGTTCACTAGACCTATTCTACATACATACTCTCGACGTTCGCAACTGTCAATCCCTGCCACTGCAAATTTGGTTCCCAATTCACCAGTTCAATGTCCTGATGCACCGGTGTCTTCATCGACAAATCTTTCTCCTAGTGATGATCTTCCTATTGCCCTTCGAAAAGGTAAACGTTCTTGTACTTATCCTATTTTCTCTTTTGTTTCCTAAGATCACTTGTCACAGTGTCACCTTCTTCTCGAGCTTTGATTTCATCACTTGAGACTGTCCTTAAAACTGTCCATGAAGTTTTAGCCCATTCTGGATGATGTAATGTCATGATTGAGGAGATGCATGCACTAGATTCAACTAGTACTTGGGAAATGGTGGATCTTCCTACAGATAAACAACCTATTGGTTGCAAATGGGTGTTCACTGTCAAAGTCAATCCTAATGGATCTGTTGATCGCCTGAAAGTACGCCTCGTTGCTAAAGGATATGCTCAAACTTATGGTGTTGATTATCCTGGTACTTTTTCTCCAAATGCGAAGCTCACCTCAATTAGACTTTTGATTTCGTTGATAGCTACCCGCCACTGACCTTTACACCAGTTGCATATCAAAAATGCATTTCTCCATAGTGATCTTATTAATACTATTTATATGGAGCAACCACCCGGATTTGTATGGTTTGAAACAGAGTCCTCGTGCATGATTTGGTACTTTTACTCGTGCGGTTGAAAAGTTCGGTATGATGCAAAGTAGATTTGATGATACTATTTTTCTATATGAATTCTAAGAGTGGTATAATAGACGGTTGTGTATGTGGATGATATTGTGATCACTAAAAGTAATTCTAAAGGGATTGTATCTTTGAAAGCTTTCTTTCCTACTCAGTTGTCCCAAAAACTTGGGGACACTCAAATACTTTCTTGGTATAGATGTAAAATGGGAATTTTCTTGTCTCAAAGAAAATATGTGCTCGATTTACTTTCTAAAACAAGAAAATTGGGAACTAAACCATGTAGCTCTCCCATGATTTCCATTTACAAGTCATAAAAGAAGGTGATTTATTTATTGATCCTGGAAGATACAAAAGGTTGGTTGGAAAATTGAACTACCTCAAAATCACACTGATATAGCTTATTCAGTAAGTGTTGTGAGTCAGTACATGTCATCACCGATTGTGGATTTTTTAAGACGGCAAAACAAATCTTGTGCTATTTGAGGGGAGCCCCTGGACGTGGAATTGTGTAAAGTGACCATGGTCACGATCAGATTGAGTGTTTTGCTATGTTGTTTGGGCAGGTTCAAAAGAAGATCGAAGACTTACTTCAGGCTATTGCGTTTTTCTTGGGGGAGTCTTGATTTCTTGGCAAAGCAAGAAACGGAAAGTAGTCTCACATTCTACTGCAGAGTCCGAATATAGAGCTATGGTCAAAGCTGCGTGCGAGATAGTTTGAGTTTGTGGGTTCCTAAATGATGTTGGTTTGAGGGTCTCAATACATGCCAAGTTATGTGTTATAATCAAGCTCCTCTTCATTTTGCCTCTAATCTGGTCTATTACGAGCGAACTAAACACATTGAGATTGATTGTCATTTTGTTCGTAAAAAATCCAACAAGGTATGATTTCGACATGTTATATGAGAACTGAAGATTAATTAGGGGACAATTTTACAAAGACCCTTAATGGAGTTAGAGTTGACTGTCTCTGTAAAAAGCTAGTCATAATCAGTATCTATGCTCCAGCTTGAGGAGGAGTGTTAGAATCATATGTATATATTTGGTAGAGATTTAGGGCATTATAAGAGTTTACCTTAAATAGTTTAGTCCTTTGTGTATATATAGGTACTCATATCAATTGATTAATATACAATATAATTTTTTCAATGGTTTTGTGTATCTCGTTTAACCAGATCAAACAACACGGCTGTGTCAGGCTCTTAATGTATAACGTTCCAAGACCAATATCACATGGCTAAATACCCTGCCTTTGGAATTATCTAACGAGTAACTGAACATAGGGCTAAAATGAAAAAAGAATGCCAGAGACTACAAGATCCATCAAAAGGCAACCAAGGCTGCTCTGGTGCTGCGGTGCAATACCGCCACTGACTCTATTGAACAGAACTAGCCATATCAGTTTTTGATATTTTTTGTTCATGAAAAATGTAAGAAGCTTCCCAAAGTTACTTTAGGATAAATTAATAGTTTGCATTTTTAGATTTTCCACTAATTTCTAGCAAAAAAAGGCATACATGTTTATTTCTTTATTTAAAGAAGAAATTGTCAAAAAATTTAACCCAATGACAAATAACAGACTAACTTGTTCTCCTAAATTGCTTTTTGCCAGTATAACACAGCTAAATGAGCTTTAATTCTTTTCACAAATTACATTTTATCCTTCATCATTTATCTCCTTTTTTTCTGGCAGAAGCTTCTGTGTACCATAGAGATTCAACAACAAATTAAACCAAGAGCAAACGGTCTAGCTAAAATTGCATACAGTAGACAGTTATGTTTTAAGACTGGAGTTTCAAATTCAGATATCCACATTAAAACAAAAATGATATGATACTGAAGATGATGAAACACTTCTCATCTACAAAGTACAGCATCTCCAAGGATACTAATTCCACTTCTCACACCATGAAATCAATAGCCATACTCTCAATTCCCAGATTAACCACACAAGCAAACACATTAACTAAAACACAAATGGGTACGGATATGCACATGTGAACATGTTTTACTTCTCTTAACCATGCTAAAATACAAAATAATGACCATCGGTTAAAACTAGAAAATAACCGTCCGCAAGTTTCTGATACTTGATAAACCAGTAGACATAGCCGCGCGAATGCACACAGAAATTATCAAGACAGGAACAGCAAGATAATAAATGTCTCGCGATATGCAACTGATACCTGATGTACTTAAATGCTTTCTTCTTTTATTTTTATCTTACATTAAATCAATGAAAAAATGAGAGCAATAAGAAATGAGGATGGGGAAACGTGCAGAAATGCAAAGAAGCTAGTTCATCGAATACGTTGAGAGCAATGAAAATGACCTTGTTCAGTGCAGGCATCGATGAAAGTTCGAGGCGTTGAAATCTCGTCCTGGTTGTAGGCGGAGCCGGAGGCAACCACAACTGCGGCGGCGGCAGTGCTACTGTAGGAGCTCTTTTTTTCGGTAATTGCCTGGACCACTCCTCGCAGCTTTAAAGCGCAAAAAACAAGGCACGAAGACTGACTCCACCTCCGACTGCCTTGGCAGCCGCCGCCGCCGGCGGATTTAAGTGAGCAAGAGAATCTGGAAATGGAATGTAAAGTGGAAACCCTAGGTGTAGAAGAAGAGTAAGCAAGAAGCACAGAAGAAGGAGAACAGAGATTCATTGTAGTTTCATTTGTGTGTGGAAGGGGGGGTGGGGGTTACGAGGGAGTTTGTGATTAATAGCAGTGGTTGAAAAAAAATTGGATAACGGAATATATAAGGAACTGTTTGGCGAGGGTATAATTGGGTTGGGTGTTGATTGATTTGATTTTATTTTATTTTATTTTTATTCTTATTTTTTTTAGGAAAGGATATTCATTATCTTAAGATGTAAAATAAATATTTCCTCTGTCCATTAAATTATTTTTCGCTTTCCTTTTTCATTTGTCCATAAAAAAAAAAAATCATTTCTTTATTTGAAAATAATTCATACTCACAATAAAAGTTTGGGCCCCACAATACTCCTATTTTTCTCTTACTTTATTTATCATTTCAATATAATACTACTTTTTATTAAATTTTGTGTCAACAATGAAATGGGAAAAAGTTTCATGGACGGAGGGAGTACAAGATAACTCCTCTACCTAAAGGGGGCATCGGATTCAAATCATACATAAGAGTGATCTGATAGAAAATTCAGAGGGGTGTGTTTATTCAGTAGTTTATTGTCGGCTTACAATTGAAGAATATTGTTTTAAAGTCGTGGGGTTTAGTGAGAATTGCTCCGTGTGGTTATGTTTAGGGGATTTACCGGAGGTGAATGAATTTAAGGGTTTGATTGGGGTTCATGCTAGAACCCAAATTTCTTCTGCTTTTAGGGATTCATTGGAGAAAGCTATTGGATTGATCCGAATTGGGATCATTACAAGAGTAACGATAAAGCGTTTTACGCAATATTACATAGAATTAATGAGGGCATTGTGATTAATTTGGAACCTATTAATTCGAGTAATCTTGATAAGATGCATGCTAGCACATTAATGCAGTCATAAAAATTAATGATGAGGGCAATATCTAAGATGCACTCGCTCCCCGAGTGTGATATAGGCATTTTGTGTGATACGTTAGTTGAAGATGTTTGAAATCTTACATGGTTTGATATAGTTATGGTGTATAAGTTCCACGATGATTATCACAATGAGGTTATCTCGAAGATCGGACGGTTGAATTTAAAAACATAATTAGGGGTGCATTATTCTACAACAAATGTCCCAAAGGTAAATGTTTTCTTCAGCCACCTTTGTTCTGAAAATGAGAGAAGCAAATGAGAGCTTAGGTTAATGACATACAATAATGTGTAGGCCATGAAAGTAATTACTATAATAATAAGACTTGACAAGCAATGTAATAATAAATTAGTAATATTTATGTTAACAAGCGAATAAGAAGCTGCTTAAGGTAATCAAGATAGCTTTTAGGCAAACAACCTAATCATATCGACGACCAACATAATGATGGCAACCAACATGGAGATGTCGGCAAGCAGCATGGTGGTGGCGGCGATCAGCATGCTGATGGCGATGGCCAGCATTGTGGTGGCGACAAGCAACATGATGATGGCGATGACCATGCTGATCGTTGTGGTAGTGACGACCAACTCACGCTAGAGAAAGGCTAGGTGTTATTAGCTTGTATATTAAACCTTGTTAGTGTAATGACAAATGTCCTAACACTTGTCAACATATTAGACTGTGTGAGTTAGATAAGTGATATATAAGCACCATGCATTTTTATAAATATGTAAAATGTGTACATTTGGAAAAGATTCCACTTTAATACAAGATATATAATCAATAAATCTCTCTCCATCTCTCTCTCTCTCTCTAAATTCAACCTTAATTCATATCCTAGTCAAATTCATACATAATTCTAGCAGTTTCAATTCGATAATTCAATATGTTAAAATTAACCACATAATCCATATCACTAGCTTGAATAATCAACAAATTAGCGCTAGAATGAGTGTGCAAAACATTCGCCGATTTAAAGATTTTGTGAAGAACACTTGAAGATTCAAATGGTGTTCTTGAAGTTCTTCAAGAACATTTGAATATTTGAAGAAAGAAGTTAAGTCGCTCAACTTGTGGTTGATGGACTTTGAATTTCTGCTACAAATCATCTTCATTCAACATGCAGCAAGAGTTGATCAACGTAGAATGCATGTGTGCATAATTTGAAAACCAAGAAACTTGAAAGTTTATGAATACAAGGTTATAAGGTTGTTAATCTCATCACATGTGCATGTTTTTTAAATTGCAACTGGAATAATTGAAGCTTGAAAAAACTGAGAATTGAAGATTTAAATCCTTGAAGAATTTGAATTAGAGAACTTGCTGGAATTAATACACTTACTGCTAGAATTGAGAAAATTAGCAAATATATCACAAGAGGCTTCTCAATCTCATGCAAGTTCCCACATAAGAAGTGCAAATGGACACAAACTGGTGCTAGACCATCACACCAATAAGTTGTAGTGAGTGTCGTAGTAGGATCGCATGTGATCTCAGAGTTGAAGTCACTGATCCGAACCCCAAAACACATTGAGGGTGCAATAACCGTGCTGCAAACTCTACAAATGCAACACACACAAATTGATCACCCAACAACTACCAAATGGCGCCAACAGAAACAAGGCCAACAGTCGGTTGCTTAGGCTCCCGGACATCGTGACGAATAGTTGGACAAGAAGTAAGCAGCGAGCGAACTCTTCGTCCATGCACCATGAGGCAAACAAAACGAATAAGATTGCTTGTTAGAGAGCCAGAAGACTAGAAAATCAAATGGGCAAACCAAACTTTGATACTTATCAGATAAGCATGATCGGGAAACTAGAAAATCAAAACCAATAGAAACGAACAACTGCTGCTCGCGTGACCCAAAATATTGAGCCCACGGGACTGCCTCCTTGATGACCAGACCACAAATGGTTGAAAAGATCATATGTTGAGTGACTAGACCTAAGTGGAGAAAGTAACCTTCAAAGACCCGCAACGGACTCACCATGAAGGGAGAGACTATCAAAAGTTGTTTGCCCAAGAGCAACAACCCTTGAACAGCCTCCAGCAACGGTGATCCCAAGCGGTGAGCTGGCAATATTACAAAAGGATATAAATGATCTGCGCGAGCAGCTTGTTGCACTAACAAATGGGGGATCGCCAACAGAGTTACTCACATCTCCACTGTCACCATTCATCCTGGGGGCATCAATAAAAAAAAAGATTCAATTCTCAACCATCAATATATATGAAGGAGAGTCAGACCTGAAGGTCCACATTTTAAAGTATGTCGACTATATGATTTCGATGGGAGCGTCTAATGCTACACAGTATCGTAAACTTTCTGTTAACTCTTGGAGATCGGGCACACCGATGGTTTCCCTCACTGGTGACAGCATCGATAAACTCATTTGCCCAGTTAACTAGAGAACTTTTATCACACTTATCCAGATATGAATCTTTTCTTACCCAAAAGCACCAATTAGCAAATATTAAATAAGAAAGTAATGAGCCAGATTGATAATTTCTAGAGAGGTTCGACAAAGTTCTGTTGCAAGAAAAACCGATGAGTGAGGATACCAATTAGATTATTATTGTGATGGTTGCACTGGAGAAATGAACATATTTATGGAAAAGGATGCACTTAACTTACCCCCGAACCATGCGGAGTTCCAACAAAAGGCAGGAGTCTCCATTGCCATGCAAGAGGCCCTGCAAGGAGAATTACACAAGCATCATGAAGACCCTTGATCTGTTGGCCGCCTGGTCAGGTGAGCAGCATAAGTTTTCACAAAAAATGAGCAACTATGACGAGGAGGTCAACTAAAGTGATGTCTTGAGTCTCCAGCCCACTCGTGAGTGAGTAGCTTTCTAAAATTGCAAGACTCGGATTATTATTGTCAAGCTCAAGGCGAACAACTATTAAAAAATGAGTTGGGTTAGTGTACCTTCTTAATGGAACACAACCAATCATTACGCCCTTTAACTAAAATCTATGGCAAAGTTCTTCAGAGAAAAGATGCATAAGGCAAATATCCTTTGAGATTCGATGTCGTTAGACAATTACAAGTTCTAGCTCAGTAGTTGGATGAAATATAAAATGGACTACTCACACACGAGCGAGCATTTATGGAAAAGACAATAATACAAGTGAAGAGACAACAAAAGACCACTCTTTCATGCTGACTTTTTTGCCTTTTTGCACATTTTAAAAATCAAGTAAATTGACCCAAAAATGGATGGGTAATTGTAGCATACAAGTAGAACGACCTAGTAGTTATCGACCTAGGACAAGAAAGAGCTATGGAGCCCCGAAGTCATGTGTTGGCATAAGCATTATAGCAACTAATTCGGTTTTTAAACTAGCAATTGGAAATATCAAGCAACAAAAACAAGTAAATTATCCTAACTTCGATTTGAAGTGCGAGGTGAGAGATATGCTTCGGGTGTTGTCCTTATGACTTAAACTAATGCAAAATGTATTCTAATTACCTATCCTTTGCTATTTCATTGGTGATGATAAGGGCTACCACTAAGCAAATGAAGACCGATCCCTTTTGAGGTTTGGGTGATCAATTCTAGTTAACTAGCACCTAATTAACTACAAACGGCTCCTAGGGTAGTGAACGATAGGAGGTTCGCACAGATACTGTCCCTAGTTTCCCCCTTCACTAAACACCCTAATAAGCAATCAAGGTATCTAATGTCACTTGATGGTAATTCTAAGTAATTTACCCCCTCTCGGGTCAATAAACCACTAATTAAATCTAATCAATCACCTAATCTTTCTTCACATGACTAATTAACCACATACCCAACCCTAGTTGCAACATGTAATCATCAATCATGGAATAATCAATTAAATAAATCAATTAAATCAAGATAAACACATCAAGAGAATCAAATCACCAAATCCATAGCAAATTCAAGTTAATCAAAACATAAATACATCAATCTCCATCATAATTCAAACACCCAAAGCATGAATTGATTAGCCCATGGCTAATAACAACAAATTAAATGAAATAAACAAGAAATAAACAAAGCCCATGCTCAAACCTTTAATTAAATTGCAATAAGTAAAAGATATCACCTCTTGATGATGCAAAATGTAGAGAATTACTAAAACCCAATCCAATCCTTGCTAGAATCTTGAAATAAAACTAGAATTTAAAGCTAATCTATGGATTTAAATGGAATCTATGGAAGTGGTTTGTGCAAAAATGAAGAAAAATGCTCCTAAGGAAAGTTGTAAACCCTATCTCTTGCCTCCATCTCTCAATAACCGAAAAATCTAATGCCAAAAACAATTTTTGTGCCTTTTATACACCTCTCAGGATCATGCCACGTGTCGACATCTGAAGAAAAATATATTGGGTTGCTCGACCTTGCAGGGTTGCTCGAGCATGATTTCATGAAACGCTGAATAGCTTTGATTTTCCCCGATGCTCGATCGACAATGGTCGAGCAGCTCTCTCCCTTAATTTACTATGTAAAATCTTTAAGGGTGCTCGACAGTGTTAGGTTGCTCGACCACTGAGCTTGGTCGAGTACGATTTTCAGATATCATTTCAGCACTTTCTTCACTGATGCTCGAGCATGCACACTTGCTCGACCTGTGTTGCTCGAGCAGATCTTCAATTTTCCTCATTTAAACTTCTTTCTCTCAATCTTGACCAAATTCTTCTCAATTCTTCCAAAATTTGCTCTTCTTCCAATTGTGCTTTTCTAAACCTCTTTATCAACAAAATTCCCTACAAATCAAACAACTCAAATATAAATCAATATGCACTACATCTCAATAAGTTCTTGCTCAGTTAGCAAACAAATCTATCAAATTCGCACAAAAATATTCACAATTATATTAAAATCTACGGCCTAATCACATGCATCCTCATACATAACATTCCATGCATCTCATTTCACGCATCTCATCTCATTACATTACAAATTATTCATTCATTTCATCTCAATCTTCCAGCCAAGTTTAAGGACTCAACTAATCACGCCACCAGATGACATGCTCATCACCCACACAAACTATAGTGGAGCTGACAGTCATGTGAAGCTGCTCGCCACCGTGAAAGAGGAGGAATGCAAAGCGAATAATTTAGGTATCTCAACACCATAGGTTGTTCACCACACGGAAGGCAGAGATGCTAGCCGCATAAAGTTGTCTGCCACCCTAGTTGTTTGTCACCACCAAAAAAAGGTTCTACACTAAAAGTTGTTCGTCTGTTACACCCACATCATACCAACAACGTAAGAAGTCTGATCCTAATTATTGCATTCCACAATTAGATATCAAGCTGGGGGACAATTGTTGATAGACAAAAAAGAAACTGCTTAGGACGATCAAGATAACTTTTGGGCAAACAGCCTAATCATGCCGGCGACCAACATGGAGATGTCGGCAACTAGTATGATTGTGGTGATGACCAGCATGATGATGGCGATGACCAACATAATAATGATGACCAACATAGAGATGTCGGTGACCAGCATGTTGGTAGCGATGATCAACATGATGATGGAATCGACCAACATTGTGGTGGCGAAGACCAACTCACACTGGAGAAGGACTACGTGTCATCAGTTTGTATATTAAACCTTATTAGTGTAATGACAAGTGTCTTAACACTTGTCACCATATTAGACTATGTAAGTTAGATAAGTGACATATAAGAACTATGCATGCTTATAAATATGTAAAATGTGTACATTTGGAAAGGATTCCACTTTAATACAAGATATATATTTAATAATTCTCTCTCTCTCTCTCTCTCACTTAATTCCTCCTTACTTCATATCCTAGCCAAATTCATACATAATTCCAGCAGTATTTGTTTAATGATTCCATATGTTAAAATTAGCCACACAATCCATATCACTAGCTTGAATCATCAACAACTTACTACATCAATTTGACATAAAATAGGAAAAGTATTTTTATTATCATCTACCAAATAATTAATTATATCAATATAGTACCCACTAATACTATTCAACCTTAAATATGAAGGCTACCAAGTGAAGTCTTACAATGAAATACTATAGTAATTTAAGTCATGGTAGCAACAAAAACAAGGTAGGAGGTCCAGATGAGTGAAACTATATCACTGAACTCAAAAGTATAAGTGTTGACAAGACGAACTACCCAGAGATGATTATGGAATTATCTCAAGGTTACGGAGATCGTCGAGGTGAGCGGGAGCCAAGTTACCAATCCAAATCAAGAGATAACGTAAGGGAGCTCGGCGACGTGGGTATGGACTTCGCCCGAACTCCCTATACGTCGAGATCGGTGCCCGGGGACATCAGGAGCGGAGGAAAACATGGCGAGCTACCCCTCTCAAAAGGGAGCTCGCCCCTGTCCAAGAAGGACCTCGCCGAGGCCCATCACCGCACGACCCCCATAAATCACGCAAGGCAGAGGAGCTCGCCACGCAGCTCGCTCAGCCCAAGAACCCAACCAGCGGATACATAAATAGGATAAGTGTATGTAGTAGGAGGGGGCATGGCAAAGGGAGCGGTGTGAGGGACTAAGACGGAGGTCAGGAACCTTCGTCAACACCGGAAGCCAAGAAGGCTCGTAAGGTGCCACCTCACACCCACACACCTATAAATAGAACCTCTCTTGTAACTCATAGGGAATTAATTGAATACAATCCTAACTTTACTTTCTCTCTCTAACTCTCTACTTTCTCTCACCCTCTCAAGAATGCTAAGAACACAAATCTTAGTTATTGTTTGGTAGAATTAATATATTACATTAAGCCACATAAAAACACCGATTAGTAAATTCTATCAACAATTTGGCGCTAGAAAGAGGGTCGAATCGAACCAAAAATTTGAGAGTAAAAAATTAGGGTTTCTTTGAAGATTTGAAGGTGTTCTTGACAAAGTTCAAGAACACTTGAAGATACACATACATTTTCATTCCTTCGGACGAAAACCCAGATTTCCGGGCAAAAAACCCAGATTTTCGGGTCCACAAAATTCTGCCTAAAAGGGGTTCCCAAAATGCACGCGTGTACACGAATAAATCGGATTCTGGATAATTCGTCGCACGTGAGGCTAGACGAGAACCCGGATAAGTTCACCCAAGCTGGAAGATCACCACCTCAGCGACCTACCCCCACCTCGGTGACCTTCGGTGAGCTACCCTCTTCAAAACCCAAAAATGCCTAAGGAACAGACCTCGGCGAACATCCAGAGGGGGAAGGGCGCCGGCCAGGACCAGGCTGAGGGAGAAACCTCTCGCCAAGTTCCCCCGAAAAACACAGCTCCGCGAGTTGTAGTGGCACAGGAGGATTTGAGCCCCGCCCTGAGGGACCTGGCCAACAACCCCGACAAGCTCCAACGCACCATATCAACCTTGCAGAGGTTGCAGCAGAGGCAACTCGACGAGCTCGCCCTAGTACCTCGGCGGGCTCCAGCCACTGAGGCCAGGGAGCAGACCAGGCCGACCCAGGGCACCCAGACCAGGGGTCACTATAGTGACCTCCCATCTGAGCAGGAGGCGAGCTCCGCCCAAGCTCGCCAACACAGGGAGCACGCCGGGAAAGCTAAGGTGGTGGAGGAGCTGGCTACGCATGCTGGGTAAGCTTCGGCTTACACTGAGGCATCTCCCACCCACCAATCACTAAGAAGGGAGGTCCTCCAAGGCAGACTAGGGCCGAGGTGTGAGGAAATCGAACGGACAGCAGCCCCGGCTACGTTCCAGAGGGGATAGTCGGACCTACAGCCTCGTAGGTCCGCCCACGACCGACTAAGGAGGCCCGTCACCGACAGACTGGGCCCTGATGGCGGACGTCAGTTCCGACCTGCCACGGAGGGGTCACCCCAGAGTGAGGCACCTCGGGGGCATGCGTCCACGAGGCACACGACCTTCGAGCAACCTCCGCCGGAGGTGACCCACGAAGATAAGCTGGCCACATTGAAAAGGGCCGTTGAGATGCTACAACAGCAAGTGGCAGCCAAGTCTGGCGGACCTGACGCCACCACTCTCCCCACATCTCCATTGGCACCTGCCATACTTAGAGCACCAGTCCAGAAAAAGGTCCAATTCTCGGTGATGTCCGCATACGAGGGTGAATCTGACCCGAAAGTCCACCTGGCCAAGTATGCAGACTTCATGATTTCGGTGGGTGCCACCGAATCTACCCAATGCCGGAACTTCCCGCTGACCCTCGGGGACCGAGCTCACCGCTGGTTCTCATCACTCGCCCCGGGGTCAATCCACTCATTTGGCTAACTCTCGCGGGAGTTCTTGGCCCACTTCTCTAGGTTTGGATCCTACCTTACCCAGAAGCACCACCTCGCAAACATCCACCAAAGCGAGAACAAAAACGACCAGCAGTACCTGGAGAGGTTCGACAAAATACTGCTGGAAGGCGAACCGGTGAGCGAGGACACCAAAGTCGTCGCGGTAATGGCCGGGCACAGAAAGGGCACCGACCTCTGGAAGGAGATGCACCTCGCATGTCCGAACACTTACACCGAATTCTGCCACAAGGCGGGGGTGTTCGTGGCTATGCAGGAGGCACTACTGAAAGAAGTTGGTGCCCTGGAGGAGAAAAAATCCTACGGGAAGAAGTCCAGAGGCACATACAAGGCTCCCCAGAACTTAAAAGCTTTTGGTGACAGGGACGAGTTCAAGGAGAAGCTCAACCAAGTCCTCACCGTCTCCGTCGACCACGTCTTTACGGCGGTCAAGGACAAGGCTTTATTGGAAGAGCCGAGGAGAATTCACCAAGACCACGCGAAGCTCAACCCCAACAAGTACTGTGCCTACCACCAATCCATCGGCCACTTCACCAGCGAGTGTCGAGACCTCCTTAAACAACTGTGGAAATTCTACGAGGACGGGAAGCTGGCCGAGTTCGTGAAGAAGGCCCCAGCTAAGAGGCCCAGGTTCGAGAGGAGGTGGACCTCAGAACAGACGAAGGGAACCTCCCCAACCTCAGCAAAACCTGGAGCCCACCCGAGAACTCCTAGTTCTCGAAGAAGAAATCGGAGCTGTCGAAGGACTCTAGGATGGGGGACCCTCCATCTCCAACAGAAAGAGGAAGGCCTAAATCCGGGCCATGAACCAGGTCCAGGAGGGCAGCTCCGGTCCCAGGACCGTCTCGCAGCTCACTGATGAGCTGACATTCTCCTCAGTGGACCTGGAGTGGGTACTGACGCCCCACAATGACTCGTTGGTGATAACCGCCAACATCATGAACGTCCGAGTTCACAGGCTACTTGTGGACACCGGCACATTCACCAACATTCTCTTCAAATCCACCTTAGATGCCTTAGGTGATTTTGAGTCGTATTTAGAGCCTAGCAATGCTATGATAGTGGGGTTCGGAGAAGCTGTAACCATCCCCCTAGGTAGCATTAGGTTGGGCATCCAGCTTGTATCGGCTGAGGACCCCGAAAGGAGACTGACTAGGTTAGTAGATTTCCTAGTTGTCGACCAGCAGTCCTCCTATAACGGGTTCCTTGGCTGCCCTTTTATCAATGAATTCAAAGTGGCGTGTTCGACCTACTACTACTGTTTGAAGTTCCCAACTCCAAAAGGTGCTGGAACTATAAAAGGCGACCAGAAAAAGGCCAGAGAGTGTTTACTCCAAATCAAAGATGGCCGGGTCAAAAAGTCTGTAACGCAGGTTCACATCCTTGAAGAGGACGTACAGATTCCTGCAGACGAGCCAAACATCCTAGACATCATCTCAACAGAAACTGAGATGATGGAGGTAGGCGACCTGTAAGAAACCGACCAAGTCCCAGGACCTGCGCAGGAGGCACAGCTGGCACCAATGGGAGGAATAGAAGGGCCCCAAAATAACCAAGTGTTGGGACCAGTGCAAGAACAGCAACCTACGCCCATGGAGATGGACCAAGAAGCCCAAGATGGAGAACCTGCGGGAGGTCAAGAACCAATACGAATGGATGTTGATCTAGCTCCCCAGGTCACAGAGCCACCCTGAGTCGGCGAACCACCGGAGGTGATGACGGTTGAGGAACCTGTCCGAGTCAAAGGCCAAGCTGATGACCTCGAACCGCGCCTAGGTTATGAACCTGCGCAGATGTCACAAGAGGAGTGGGATGGGTTCATCAGCGACCCCAGGTGGAAGAATCAGAAAAGGAAAGCCACCCCCATGGAAGAATTGACGGCGCTCCCGGTGGACCCGGAAAGGGACTTGGAACTCTTCATAGGTTCTGAGTTACCTGAACCGTACCGGTCGAGAATGGAATTATTTTTTATGTCCAACTTAGACGTGTTTGCTTGGTCCCATGAAGACATGACGGGGATCCCGTTGGAGCATGCATGTCACCGACTCAACATAGACCCGAAGAGGAGACCCGTACGTTAAAAATGAAGGAAATATGGACCAGACAAATACGCAGCTCTAACCGTCGAGGTTGGGAAGCTGTTGGACAACAAGTTGATCAAGGAAGCCTTGTGCCCGCAGTGGGTCGCGAACCCCGTCCTAGTGAAGAAACACAATGGGACTGGAGGCTCTGTATCGACTTCACGGACCTGAACAAAGCATGTCCAAAGGACAACTTCCCGCTACCCCACATTGATCAGCTTGTAGATAGCACCGCAGGCCATGAGATGATGACATTCATGGATGCTTTTGCGGGCTACCACCAGATAGCACTGCACCCAGATGACCAGGAACATACGGCGTTCTATACCAATAAAAATATGTACTGCTGGGAAAGGATGTAGTTCGGACTCATCAACACCGGAGTAACCTACCAAAGGTTGATGAATAAGATGTTCGACCAACACATTGGCGAGTCTATGGAGATGTACGTGGACGACATAGTAGTCAAGAGTCTGAGAAAAGAGGATCACCTTGACCACCTAAAACAGACCTTCGACATACTACGCCACTACAACATGAAGTTGAACCCCAAGAAAACCAGCTTAGGCGTACATTCAGGAAAGTTCCTGGGGCACCTGGTGAGCCAGCGAGGAATCGAAGTCAACCCCACACAGGTCCAATGCATACTCGAGATGGGCGTACCCAATTCTGTGCAGAAATTCCAGAGGTTAACCGGGTGCATGGCAGCTTTGAACAGATTCATCTGAAGGTCCGGTGATCGAAACCATCCATTTTTCGAGGCGATCAAGGCAAACACACGAAGGTATAAAGAGGCGGCCAAAGCCAACAAGCTCCACCTCAAAAACCACTTCGTGTGGACAAGCGAATGCCAACGAGCCTTTGAAGACATTAAAGCATACCTGGCAGATACGCAGGTCCTATCGAAGCCAATACCTGGGGAGAAGTTATACCTCTACCTTGTTGCGTCGGAGGTTGCCATTAGCTCCGTTCTTGTCCGAGAAGAGGCGAAAACACACCTACCAGTGTACTACGTAAGCCAAGTCTTGCACGAAGCTGAGTTGCGGTATACCCCGACAGAGAAGCTAGCTTATGCACAGGTGATGAGTGTTAGAAAATTGAGGCCCTACTTCTTCGACCATCCAGTGGAGGTGTTGACAACATTCCCACTGAGGCAAATACTACAACGGCCGGACACCGCCGGACTTCTGCTGAAATGGTCACTAGAAGTTAGCCAATACGGAATAACCTACGCACCCCGAACAGCGATCAAGGGGCAAGCGCTCGCCGACTTTATCATCGAGCTAACTTTCCCACAAGATCCGACGAGGGGGCGTATAGCTCAGTGGCACCTCTACATTGACGGATCATCAACTAGCACAGCAGCAAGCACCGGCGTAGTCCTAATCAGCCCGGACAGACAAGTCTTCACCTCCGCAATCCAGTTCGACTTCCGAGCAACCAACAACGAAGCGGAGTACGAAGCTTTGATAGCCGGACTTAGGTTATCATTAGCTGTGGGGGCAACCAACCTTCAAGTTTTCAGAGATTCCCAGCTAATAATATCCCAAGTCCGGGGGGAGTACGAGGTAAAGGACCAGCAGATGATGACCTACCAGAAGATAGCCGCGCATCTGATCTCGATGTTTACGCAGGTTTACATCAATCAGATACCGCGACTAGGAAACACACAAGCAGATGCCCTAGCCCGACTAGCTACCAGTAACGGCGAAGTCGAGTTCACGGAGGTTGTAATCACCAAGCTGAAGAACCCCTCGATGTCCGATTACAAAGTAAATCAGACCTCGAGTGGGGGGCAGGAAGGTGATGAGGACAGTGAAGATTGGCGCACTCCAATCCAAAAATACTTAAAAGACGGAACAACCCCCGAAGATGCCTGGGAAGCTAGTCGAATAGTAAAGCAAGCTGCCAGATATACGCTGCTGGATGACCAACTCTACAAATGTGGATTCTCTCTACCTCTGCTTAAATGCCTATCTAAGAAACAAGGGTTCGAGGTGTTAGAAGAAATTCACGAAGGAATCTGCGGAAGTCACGCTGGAGGGCAAGCCTTGGCATACAAGACGATCAGACAAGGGTACTATTGGCCCACTCTGCGGAAGGATGCCATTAGCTTCGCCCAGAAGTGCCGAAAGTGTCAACTCTTCGCACCTAACATCCACTCCCCGGCCAACCAACTGAAGTCGGTCTTCAACCCGTGGCCTTTTGCAAAATGGGGTATCAACTTGATCGGCCCATTTCCACCTGGCATAGGCGGTGTAAAATTTGTTGTTGTAGCAGTAGACTATTACACTAAGTGGGCTGAAGCCGAAGCACTTACAACGATAACACAAGAAAGGATGATCGGCTTCATCTGGAAGAGCCAGATCTGCCGATTTGGACTTCCGCAATCAATCATCACAGATAATGGAAGGTAATTTGACGGCCAAAAGTTGAGAGACTTCTGTAGTTCGTGGATTATCAAGAAGCACTACTCGACGCCGTACCATCAGCAGTCAAATGGCCAGGTTGAGGCGATTAACAAAATTCTGAAATACATACTGAAACTCCGCCTCAAAGATAAGAAAGGTAGCTGGGTAGACAAACTCCCGGAGGTCCTATGGTCTTACAAAACATCATACCGAGCCAGCATCGGAGAGACACCGTTTGCCTTAGCCTTCGGGACTAAAGCAGTAGTGCCCGTCGAAGTCCAGAACAAGACTTGGAAGGTGGTAGGATTTGATGAAGAAAAGAATGACGAAGCATTGGCAGTAGAGAAAGATCTAATCGAAGAGACCAGAGCTTCGTCAGAAATGAAGAACTCCACCTACAAGCGTAGAGCCGAAAAGTACTACAATTCCCAGGTCTGAGACCGAAGGTTCAAAGTTGGGGATCTAGTACTGAAAAAGAAATTGATGGCCCCACCGGGTGTATTCGGGTCAAATTGGGAAGGACCATTCCGGGTCACCGCAGCCTGGCCAAACGGCACCTACGACCTCGAAGACGCAGAAGCCAATGCCTCGTCATACACCTGGAGTGCGGCGCATCTAAAAAAGTTTTATCAATAAATCGAGATCTTGCAATAGACTAGACGAAGGTTCGCATTAGAAATGTTGATGGCAACCAATGTAAATTACGCTGCTATAAGAAGTTAGAAAAATTTATCAAGTCAGAAAAGTTGCCAAGTCATGTGAGCTAGGCGAGCTCATACAGCTCGCCAGCTAGGCGAGCTCATACAGCTCGTCAGCTAGGCGAGCTCCCATAGCTCGCCCACTGTTCGAAGGACCGTGATCCACCCAGTGTTCGGAGCCTCGTAATGCGCAAGGACCAAGGTCCCAAATGTTATAATCAAAATGCTTGAAAGCAAAGGCCAAAGTGCCCAAGGTCGCGAAGGTGCCCTTCCCAAAGGGTCACCAAGCACCTACTGCCATAAGTTAGAAAAATTCACGAAAAAGACGATTAAAACGTCTAAGGCAAGGTTCATGAAACCCAACTGCCCAACGTGAATTAAACAAAGTACAACTCGCTACCCTAAGTGGTTTAAGACGAGCAATTTGCGGCCCTAAGTGGTGTAAGACGAAGAATACGTACTATTAAAATAGAGGTACAATTCGTAGTCCCAAGTGACGAAAAAACGAACGATTCGCTTCTCAAAAGTAGAGTAAGACGAACAATTGAGTACCCGAAAAATGTATACAAACGAGCCAATTAAAATTATAACGTAAAGCGTAAAAACGTAGGTAGACAGAGTTGGAGCAAAAGACCAAGTTTCATTCAAAAATACTTATGAAATTTTCAAGTCAAAAATACTTGAAAAATTCCTAAGTATACGAAGTGGTGCTGGCCACAAAGGTCGACCAGCTGACCATGTATGAAGTGCAAAAGAGCTCATTTTGGGTGAGCTACATGCGCCAGGCGAGCTCGAGTTACTTACAAAAATTGAAAGCTCCTTCTGGGCGAGCTATGCAGCCCGACGAGCTACTAAGACTTGCAAAAAAAATAAAGAAAGCAAGAAACTAATCTAGGAACCCGGAGCTGTGGGGTCGGCGGGGGCATCGGCAGGGTTTGGGGTGTCCTGGCCGGTCGGAAGGGCGAGCTCTGCCTCAGAAGTGATGTTGCCCGTGAGCCCGCTGGTGTCGAGCTCGCCGAGGTTCAGCATGGCATCTCCACAAGGATCCTGAAGCTGCTCCATGGTGGGCGTGGTCCGTTCCTCCTCGTTGGCGACCTCCAATTCCGGCAGTGGGACGGTGTTGATGATTTTGAACCGTGCTGGAATAAAATCCAAAGGAATCCCAAGCTCTGGGAGGTCGCCAATGTCCAGCTCGGCGTCGTCAGGGAAGGGGACCATATCCAAGCATTCCTTGAACTCGCTCACCACGGCTTTGACCTCATCATCGTTATGAGCTCACGCCCACCAGAGGGCCCTAAGGACATCGGTATAGCACTGCACGAAACCTCGATCCGAGGCCTCAGCTTTCACGGCCACCAAATCAACCGAGGAAGAGGCGTCATTTCGGAGCTCGATGACCTCATTGACCTTCACCGAGAGCTCAGCCCTCAACCTCGCGCACTCCTCGTCGGCGCTCCGAGTCAAACCTCGCTGCAGTTGCAGCTCTTCCTTCATCACCCCATGCTCGCCGACCTCCTTGGCGAGCTTCCCAGCGAGCTCTTCCTCCTTAGCTTTAAGTTGGGCATCGACATTTTGTTGGAAGGAGATGAGCTACTTCTGGACCTGGGTGAGGTTATCGAGAGCCTGGGCCTCGGAGGCCAGAGCCGCAGCAGCTTTCTCTTCGGCGAGCTTTGCCAACTTTTTAGCCTTGTCGGCGGCCTCCGGCAAGGCGATCACTCCCTTGTTCCTCTCCTGGCGACCTGCCTCCAGCTCGGCCGACTACTCCAGTGCCTTTTGGTTTGTGAGCAGTAGCCCGGTCGCGTAGTGAGCCGAGAGGAGGAGGTTCTCGGTCAAATTTTGACCGTTAATAGTCGCCACCTGGGGAGTAGACCAAAACCTCGGCATCTCACTCACTGTGTTCCGGACCAAGCCCGGAGGGAGGCTACGCATTGACGTCAGAGAGTGAGATCGTTCGAAAGCATGGAGAGCCTCGTGGCGGTTTGGGAAAGCGATGGGGCATAGCTGCGAAGTCAAAACAGTTGGAGTTAGGAAAGAAGGATAAAACATACGAAGAAACTGAAATTGAAGTTGCGAGCTACTTCCTGAACCCGCTCGGGATCCCAGCCCAAGAGCGTGTCGTCATTAGCTTGAACCCCGAAGGGAGATGGGGAAGGTGGCGAGCTCTGGATGGGCGCGACGGATAAAGGGGCAGTGGAGTGGGCAGATCCACCCTGCGCCGACCTAGTGTCAGCTAGCCCAGTATGCTCTGAGCCCTCATCATCACGGAGGCCCGTGCGAGCTCTCTTGCGAGCTAAGGCGTCCTCCTTCCCCACTCGAGATCCATCCGCACGGTGGAGGGTCCTCTTGGGTTGCTGGGGAGCTCGCTCAGGCGTGGATTCACCTCGCCCCCCTTTCTTGCCGCCTCGGGCGACCTCGGCAGCCTTAGTTTTCCCCGGAGCCTTCATTGGCCCCTTCTTGGTCTCAGAGCCCTCGACCTCGCCCTTCTTGGCGGTGAGGTTCGCCTTCATGCTCGCCTCTAGGGCGAGTGCCGAGGGTATGGCTAGTCTATTTGGGCGAGGAGGGCCCATCTCAATCCAGCGAACTACAGTGTGGTAAGCTTCCGGGACCTCGGCAATGGGGAACACGACCCAGCTACCACCTATAAAAATCAGAGCAGCAAAGTCAGCACTTGAGCGAGCTACGCACCACAGAGGGCGAGCTCCTATAAAATGTGGACCTGGAAGTTTGGGACCTGGAAGGGCGAGGTGATGCGGCAAGGTGTGAAGGCCGGCAAGTCGAAGGCAATGGTGCTTGCACAAATGAGCGATATCCCGGCCATTCTCGCTCCTCAGACAGCAAATAGCCCGCACCAGATCGAACTCAATCGACACCTTAGGTCTCCCCCGGCTGGACTTGTGATGCTTTGGAACTGCAAAAAGAAAGGAAATTAGATTAGTAAATCTAATCTAACCCACGCACACCGAAAGGGGTGACCTACTGCTAGCCTCCCCGTATCCCTCGGGGCTGAGTATGCGACCGCCTCGCCCACAGTAAGTGTCGGAAGCTCGCCAGTCCCCGCCTATGAAGAAGAATTGCTCCTTCCAGTCACGGACTTTATTCGGGAGCACCCCTAAAAACTTCTCCTCGGGATGAGCTTTGAGATAGTAATATCCCTTGCCGTCCTTCACTTGACGGGTTATAACAAAGAGCTCGCCCAGGTCCGCCAAAATTAGCTGGTTCTCGTAACCCTCCAGCCCGAAGACAGATAGAGCGGCCAGGAGGTTGCTCCAAGCATTTGGTGTGAGCTGGGTTAAAGCGAGGTTACTGTCGAGGAGGAACTGGCCAATGATTGGGTGTAGAGACAGTGTGAGCCCGGCCGCGAGAGTGTGAACGTTGATAGCAGTCAACCCTTCAGGAGCCGCATCAGCTCGCTCGTTCTTCTCTGGGGCATACATAAAAATATCGAGCGGAATACGATACTTCTTGTGTATGCTAGGAAAAGAGTACTCATTGATGACACTCACGACCTCGCCGGCTTTATATTCGGAAGCAGCAACTTCTCTAGGTCGGCGGGGAGTATTTGGTCCGGTCAAGGGAAGCTCGCCGCATACTCGGCGACGTACTCCTCCCAGTCGAAGGGGTAGACAATCTAGACGGCGACCTGATGCTCAACCAATTGAGGCTCGGGAAAATCAATCGATCGAAACCATTCTAGCGTAACTCCATCGAGATTGCCCGACTGCTCGCCCACCTCGGCGACAACTTCACCAACACTGGCGATCTCCTCTGGGACCTCGGCGGTTCCTTCGTCCTCGTCCAGGGCCTCATTGGGGGCCGATCCATAATCTTTCCAGAGCTCGCGGAGGTAGGACTCCTCACTCTGGCTGGAGCTAGCCGCCCTCTCTCCCGGATCGGGTCGGACCTCGCCTGGGAGCTCGCCATGACTTGGGCGAGCTATCGAGTGAGCCTCAGACCCCGATTCGACGACGATCGGAATCATTCGCGAGATCGGCCCACTATCAGTCACAGGTCGCTTCTCGGGATTTCGGTTCGAAGGGGTTCTACTCGAGGATCGTGTCGACATCATTCCAGTGAAGTTTAAAAGGCTAAAAAATAGTCCAAGAATTCCGATAGCCGGAGTTACGGTACGGAGGCGGTCGAAATGGTGAAAAGTCATCGGAAACATTTAAAATTTCTGAGGACGTGGAAAATGTGAAAGAGAAACAAGAAACAATCTGCAAAGGAAGAAGAAAAGAGAAAAAAATTCAAATCCTACCTTGAAGAGCCTTCGAAAATCCGTAGGTTGCAATAAAAATGCTCGCCGGAAGAAAGCTCTGAGAATTCGGATTTGCGAAAGTGAGAAATGGACCTGGGTACCTTCTATTTATAGGTAGGGGGCGAGCTCGAATTTTCTGGAAAACCAGGGACCGACGTGCAAAAATTTGAAAATGTTGTCATGATTGGCACGGGAAACAACGCCTAAAAAGGCGTTCACGATGCCTGGGATCCCACGCTACATCGGCCTTCGAACCGTCTCAAAAGGGAGCTCGCCCTCGTAGCTCGGCACATGTCAGAGGTAGTTCGCCGATACTCGGGTTCTCACCCAGGAAGTAAGCCAGCTCGCCCACACATTAGATAAATCATGATGAGAGCGAATTGGGGGGCAAATGTTGACAAGGCGAACTACCCAGAGATGATTATGGAATTATCCCAAGGTTACGGAGATCGTCGAGGTGAGCGGGAGCCAAGTTACCAATCCAAATCAAGAGATAACGTAAGGGAGCTCGGCGACGTGGGTATGGACTTCTCCCGAACTCCCTATACGTTGAGATCGGTGCCCAGGGACTTCAGGAGAGGAGGAAAACATGGGCAAGCTACCCTTCTCAAAAGGGAGCTCGCCCATGTCCAAGAAGGACCTCTCCGAGGCCCATCACCGCACGACCCCCATAAATCACGCATGGCAGAGGAGCTCGCCACGCAGCTCGCTCAGCCCAAGAACCCAACCAGCGGATACATAAATAGGATAAGTGTATGTAGTAGGAGGGGGGCATGGCAAAGGGAGCGGTGTGAGGAACTAAGAAGGAGGTCAGGAACCTTCGTCAACACCGGAAGCCAAGAAAGCTCGTAAGGTGTCACCTCACACCCGCACACCTATAAATAAAACCTCTCTTGTAACTCATAGGGAATTAATTGAATACAATCCTAACTTTACTTTGTCTCTCTAACTCTCTACTTTCTCTCACCCTCTCAAGAATGCTAAGAACACAAATCTTAGTTATTGTTTGGTAGAATTAATATGTTACATTAAGCCACATAAAAACACCGATTAGTAAATTCTATCAACAATAAGTTCTCGTCTTTAGCTTTATCATGGACATCTCTTAGCACTTTATTGTTCATCAATTACTCGAGTGAGAGTTGATGATCAAGTTCGTTAGTATTAGAGTTGAATGTGGCTATATTAAAAGAGTAGTAATATAAAACAAATAAGCTCATCACTCGATAATTGTTTATCAGTATTGGATAATGGTTTCTTCAGCACTACGACTGTGTGATCAACATATGTATGATCACGCTTGGAATGGTGTTCTTCACATTTCTTGGAAATCAAGTCAAGATATTGAAAATGACCTAAATTTTGAAAGTTGAAATGACGCTAGATCACATCTTTATGATGGCGTGATGGGATTAGACATCAACAATTGTCATATCGCACTACCCATCTGATTGAACTCAACAATTCGTCTATGCAATTAAGGTTAGTATTACTTCATATTAGCTTGAGATAAGAGATGTTCATGTTAAAGGTTTCACTCTCTTTTTTCATTTCAAGATCAAATTCAAATGCATCCAAGTTAAAAAAAAATATTAGAAAAAGATTTTGAATAGATCTCTTAAGTTTTGCATCATAATGACATTGGTTTGCCATCTACTGAGTGATGCTCGCAAAATCCTAAGTGCAACTTTTCTTTCGGTGTTTTCTTTTCTCACTCAAATAAAACTTATTTGTGGTAAAATAAATATTCAACTAATCAAAGGGTCTCTTCATGAAACATCTTGAAAATTTAAAATTTCTTAGCATTTGATCTTGAAAATTTAAAATTTCTTAGCACTTGAGAAGAATTTACTTTCCTTGACCTGATTAGTCCATTCATATATGAGTGTCAAAGTATCACATCTCTCTTGTATGCACATCAATTATTAGGACCTTCCGAGCACAAACCTTGTAATGCGAATCTACATCAGAACACATATATTGGTTTATGAATATCAGGATGACCACATTGGAGTCTAATGAGTCAAAATAGTGCAACCACCCTTCCAAGTATGTGGTCCAACCAGGGGTGGATAGTTTCCATACCACACAATAAGTACATGGACAAGTTTCCTAAGTTATGTATGGGTCCAAAGAAACAAACCTTAGATAGTCTAACATAAAGTGGGTAAGCAATTCAAAATTTCTGGTTGTGTTGGCACCTTAAGTCAAGTCCCACCTATAAAACTCACATATTCTGGGAGCCTGACAACAAAATCAAAGCAGAAGCACCATAAGTGCACAAGTATTTTCTCGGATCACCAATGGCCTTTATGACACCCCGTCGGCCACAAGTATTTGAGGCAACAACCAATGGCCAAGCAGTCAAAATCAAAAGAATATCTCGAGCTATTTTTATTTTGTGTTTGCTGGAAAATGTGTGAATGAAAATATAATTTCTAAAATTATTATAATTAAAATTTTATCTTGTCTTTATTCCCGTTTGTAATGAATGAAGTAACGAATTCAAAATAATATTTAGTTTTAAACCAAAAATAATTGTTCATTATTCAGATAGTGGTTACATCTGAAACAATTGTTCATTATTCAAATGGTGGTTATACAAAGTACCCTACATTAGAAAGTCTTTAGTCACAAAACTCAATGACAATTCTCTTTTACCCTAGTTTTGTTAGAATAATTGTATCTTCAATTTTTATATTAGAGAAAGATTACATTCGAGGCGACACAAAACCCTGGATGACTTAATACTCTTTTAATTATTAACAGATTTCTATCTCTATCTCAAATTTTTCGTTATTTGATATATGATATTCATGTTTAGGTCATATATTTATTTGGTTTGAACTTCCATGTTGATAGGCGAACTAAAGTGAGGTACTCTGGATAAATTAGCCTAATCACAAGCTCAAGGCTTGGTTGCTCGCACGTAGCTCGCCTAGGTGGCTGAAGCCATGTCATCATCCTTTGACCAGTCAACACTATAAAGAGAGAGAAAGCTCTCCCGGAGCTGGGAGCAAGAGAACACCCTTGACTCCAAACATCACGCCATGGAACAACCCAAGGCAAAGTAGCTCGCCCACGTTAGGAGTGAAGCCAGTAGTTGCGTAGGTTGTCAATAGTGATGTAGTAGGTTAATAGCAGTGTAATTAGTACATTATAGTAGGTGGGTTGACAAGTGTTAAGGACACTTGTCAGTATATTAAGCTAAATAAGCCCACTAAGTGTCACCTCATTACATGCATACCTATAAATAGGTCTCTTTTAACCATTTTCTTTCTCTAAGCAACATAATACCAAAGCAAACTTCTTTCTACTTTCTCTCTCTATCTTTTACTCTCATAAACATAATTCCAGCTATTGTTTGGAAGAATTCTTAGTATAATCAGCCACACATAATCATCATCATTAGCAAATTCTTCCAACAATTTGGCGCTAGAAGGAGGGTTCGAACCTCCGATCATTGAAAATTTAAGAGAAAGAGTGAGACATATAAAGGTGTTCTTGAATAATTTGAAGAACAACTTGAAGATTTGAAGAAATTTCCCAGGATTTTACTATTTTCCAGAAAGTTGTGAACAAAAAACCAAGGAAGTAAAAACTCTAAATGCATGTGTGTTTGTGATTAAACCAGATTCTAGATAAATCACTTGCATGCAAGGCTAGAAAGATTTTTACCAACCTTACCTTTGCTGGAAAAGTTTGAAGATGAACTACCCCTGCTGGACAAAGATGTCTCTAGATAATACCCATACTTCGTCCACAACGAGGAGGGGAAATAAGCGGGACCCCGATGAAACCATACTGATGGAGAGTCTTCCCACCAGCGAGCTCTTGGACGAGCTACTACCCAGGGGCATGCCCCAACTATGCAACAGGATGGGCTGAAACCCACGGTCCAGGCCCTACTTCAGAACCCTGACAAGCTAGAGCGAGCTATCGCTCTACTCCAGGAGGTTCGCCAACAACAAATGCTGGGCGAGCTCCCACCAATACGGCCCGGGATCAAGAGACCAGAAGGTCACATTCCACCCAACTCAGAGAGAGTTGGCGAACAAAGGGGCGAGCTCCACGGCGAGCTCAGAGGCGAACAACAGGTGAGCAGTGCAAGAGCTTGCCGCTAACAGGCCACCGGGAAGGCCAAAATGACTGATCGGCTCGACTCACGAGGTGGGCAAACTGGGAGCCAAGCCAAGGGCTCCACAATAAACCAGTCTTGGGACATTCTTCAAGGAAGGTTGGGACCCAAACACGAGGAGACGGCCCAGGAGTCTGTTCTGGTACCACTACTCCCGGTTTAGAGGGAAGACTCGGACCTACATCCTTGTAGGTCCGCACATCATAGACTGCGGAGGCCAGCTACCGACAAATTAGGCCCAAATGGAGCTAGACAGTTCCAACAAGTCACAGATGGACCACCTCATAGTGAGGGACTGCGGGGCCGTACGCCTACAAGGCATACGACCCTTGAACAACCTCCACATGAGGTGTCTCACACTAACGAGATGACTGTACTGAAAAAGGCCATCGAGCAGTTGCAAATACAGGTAGCTTCCAAGAATAATGGAGGAGGATCAAACACACTCCCGGCGTCACCCCTAGCACCGGCTATTTTGAAGGAGCCAGTCCAGAAGAAGATCCAGTTCCCGCCGATGGCCTTATACGATGGAGAATCCGACCCCAAAGTACACATATCCAAGTACTCGGATTTTATGATCTCAATGGGGGCAACGGATGCCACGCAATGCAGGAATTTCCTATTAACCCTTGGAGATCGGGCATAGAAATGGTTCTCATCATTGGCTCCGGGGTCTCGATCCAGTCATTCGGTCAGCAGACACGGGAATTTCTGTCCCACTTTTCTGGCTATGGGTCATACCTCACCCAAAAGCACAGACTCACAAACATCAACCAGGGGAGTGATGAGTCAGACCAGCAGTACCTGGAGAGGTTTGACAAGATCTTGCAGGAGGGTGAGCCCGTTAGTGAGGACACCAAAATTGTGGCCGTCATGGCCGGGCTAAAGAAGGGAACAGAACTATGGAAGGAGATGCACCTGTCCTGCCCAAAGAACTATGCGCAGTTCAGACACAAGGCAGGTGTCTATGTCATTATGCAGGAGGCACTACTAAAGGAGGTAGGTAGTGCCGATGAAAAGAAGCCGCAAGGCAAGAAAGTTGGGGGTACCTACAAAGCCCCGAGAAATTTGAAGTCATTTGGGGATGGGGATAAGTTCAAGGAGAAACTGAATCAAGTGTTGACAGTCTCCGTTGACCATGTGTTTACGGCGGTGAAGGACAAAGCCATGCTTAACGAGCCAAGGAAGATCCGACAAGACCGCAATAAACTCAACCCAAATAAATATTGTGCAT
The DNA here is from genome assembly GCA_026898435.1 of Prunella vulgaris. Classification (NCBI taxonomy): domain Eukaryota; kingdom Viridiplantae; phylum Streptophyta; class Magnoliopsida; order Lamiales; family Lamiaceae; genus Prunella; species Prunella vulgaris. The sequence continues at coordinate 138,598 of JAPKLY010000166.1, read as the reverse complement.
ATTACCAGAGCATCAGACACTTCACCAGTGAGTGCCGAGACTTACTGAAGCAGCTCTGGAAGTTTTACGACGACGGCAAGCAAGCCGAGTTAGTAAAAAAGGCCCCACCAAAAAGGTCAAGGCAGGAGAGGAAGGAGGAGATGGATGAAGATGAGGACAAGCAGGACGAAGACTGTCTTGCTCCTCGACAGAACAGACGCAGACCATCTCCACCTCATGCGCAACAAGAACCCAATCGGGAAATCCTTGTTCTCGAGGAACAGTCTGGGCTAGCTGGCGGAATTATAGATGGGAGACAATCCATTTCAAAGAGACAAAGGAAAGTAGAGGTATGGGCCGTCCACCAAGTTCAAGAAGGCAGCTCCAGCTCCAAGCCCAACGCCAAACCCACTGCGGAGCTGACATTCTCACAGGCCGACTTGGAGGGAATCCTTACTCCACACAACGACTCGTTGGTGATTAGCGCCAACATAATGAATACAAAGGTTCATCGACTGCTCGTGGATACCGGTGCCTACACCAACATCCTATTCAAGAATACCCTAGATATGCTAGGAGACTACGAGTCGTATATTGAACCTTGTAATCGTAGAATAGTGGGGTTTGGGGAAGATGTAACCATTTCCCTATGAGAAATTAGGTTGAGTGTCGAGCTTGTATCGGTCGAGGTCTCGAGGACCCAGAGAGGAGACTGACTAGATTGGTAGATTTCTTAGTAGTACATCAACAGTCGTCCTACAATGGGTTCCTTGACCGGCCATTTATTTCTGAATTTAAAGCGGCATGTTCAACCTACTACTACTGTTTAAAATTTCCAACTCCAAAAGGTGTCGAAACCGTAAAGGGCGACCAAAAGAAAGCTCGAGAGTGTATATTGCAAATAAAGAAACCTGTCACGTAGGTACTGGTGTACGAAGAATAGATACAACATTCAGCTGGCGAGCCAAATATCCTAGACGTTATCTCAGTAGAAATTGAGATAATGGAGGTGGATAACCAGTAAGAAGGGACAGAGGTCGCCCGATGTATCAAGACGAACCCCAAAAAGTAGTGCCGATAGAAGTTGATGAAGCTCGATAAGAAGACGAGCATACCAGCTCAGGTGTGCAGGAACCAGGAAAAGCTCGTGAACCTACCAATATTGAGGAAGGAGGCGAAGACCTCGAACCCCGAGTGGGTTACGAGCCTATGTTAAAGGAAGATGAGCTGAGGTGGGACGAACCCACTTCGGACCCAAGGTGGAAGAGCAAGAATAGGAGAGCCACCCCCGTGGAGGAGCTCAGAGCTATCCAGGTGGATCCCGACAGAAGTGACTTAGAATTTTTTATAGGTTCTGAGTTACCGGAGCCATACAGGAGCAAGATGGAATAATTCCTCAGATCTAACCTGGATGTATTTGCCTGGTCTCATGAAGACATGACGGAAATCCCGCTGGAGTATGCCTGCCATCGACTAAACATCGATCCAACGAAGAAGCCCATTCGATAAAAGTGAAGAAAGTACGAATCAGACAAGTATGAGGCCTTAACCACGGAGGTGAAGAAGCTGCTCGATAACAAGCTTATCAAGGAAGCACTCTGTCCGCAGTGGGTGGCCAATCCAGTGCTGGTGAAGAAACTGAACGGGACATGGAGACTGTGTATTGACTTCATGGATCTGAACGCAGCTTGCCCGAAGGACAACTTCCCACTACCCCATATTGATCAACTTGTAGATAATATTGCGGGGCACAAGATAATGACTTTTATGGATACTTTTGCAGGTTATCACCAGATAGCAATGCACCCGGATGACCAGGAACACACGGCGTTCTACACAAACAAGAACCTGTTCTGGTGGAGTAGGATGTCGTTCGGACTCATCAATGCCGGAGCTACCTATCAAAGGTTGGTCAATAAAATGTTTGACCAACACATTGGGCACACGATGGAGGTGTACGTGGACGACATTGTGGTCAAGATCTTGAGGAAGGAGGATCATCTGGACCACCTCAAATAAGCGTTCGACTTAATGCGCCACTACAACATGAAGTTGAATCCTAAAAAGAGTAGCTTCGGAGTGCATTCGGGGAAGTTCCTGGGCCACCTGGTGAGTCAAAGTGGAATCGAGGTCAACCCTTCCCAAGTGAAGTGTATCATGGAGATGAAGCCACCTAACTCGGTGAAGAAAGTTCAAAGACTGACGGGATGCTTGGCAGCCTTGAACAAATTTATCTCTAGGTCTGGCAACAAGAATTGACCATTTTTTGAGTCGATTAAGATTAAACACAAAGACGATTTCCAGTGGACGAGAGAATGTCAAGAAGCCTTCGAGATAATCAAAGACTATCTCAGCAATCCACAGATCCTGTCAAAGCCGGAACCTGGAGAGAAGTTGTACCTATACTTGGCGGCATCGAAGGTGGCCATCAACTCGGTGTTGGTACGAGCAGAAGGAAAAACACATTTACCAGTGTACTACGTAAGCCAAGCACTACACGAAGCGGAGCTGCGTTACTCGCCCACAGAGAAGTTGGCTTACGCACTGGTAATGAGTGTTAGAAAGTTGCGGCCCTATTTCTTCGACCACCAGGTGGAAGTGTTGACAACATTCCCACTGAGGCAAATACTGCATCAGCCAGACACTGCAAGACGCTTGTTGAAATGGTCACTGGAGGTCATCCAATATGGAATAACCTACGCACCACGAACTGCGATTAAGGGACAAGCACTCGTCGATTTCATCGTCGAGCTAACTTTCCCACAAGATCCAACGAGGGGGCGTATAGTACCATGATACCTCTACGTAGATGGATCATCAACTAGCACAGCAGCAGGAGCCGGTGTAGTACTAATAAGCCCAGATAGACAAGTCTTCACCTCTGTAATAAGATTCGACTTCAGGGCCACAAACAATGAAGCTGAATATAAAGTGTTGATAGCCGGACTTAGGTTATCATTAGCTGTGGGGGCAACCAGACTGTAGATTTTTGGAGATTCCCAGCTAATAATATCCCAAGTCTAGGGAGAATATGAAGCCAAGGACCAGCAGATGGCCTTGTACCAGAAGATAGTGGCACATCTGATCTCACTATTCCAACAAGTCTACATTGAGAAAATCCCGAGGTTGGAGAACATGCAAGCAGATGCACTAGCCCGACTAGCTACAAGTAGCGGAGAGGCGGAGCTAACGGAGGTTGTCATCACCAAGCTAAAAGATCCCTCGACGTCTGATTATAAAATAAATCAAACTTCGAGTGGGGGGCAGGAGGAGGACGATGATTGGCCAGAAAATACTTGGAGGACGGTTCACTCCCGGAGGACGTATGGAAAGATAGTCGACTAGTGAAGCAGGCAGCCAGATACACACTGGTAGATGGTCAGTTGTACAAACGTGGATTCTCTCTACCCCTACTCAAATGTTTATAAAAAAACAAGGGTTAGATGTGTTAGAAGAAATCCACCAGGGAATCTGTGAGAGTCATATTGGGGGGCAAGCTTTGGCATACAAAACAATCAGGCAGGGGTACTACTGGCCCACTTTGTGCAAAGATGCTATTAGCTTCGCTCGAAGATGCCGGAAATGCCAGCTATTTGCACCAAACATCCACACTCCTGCAAGCCAACTTAAATTAGTCTTCAGCCCATGACCTTTTGCAAAATGGGGTATGGACTTGATCGACCCATTCCCACCTGGCAGAGGAGGTGTAAAGTTTGTCGTAGTAACGGTAGATTACTACACAAAATGGGCTGAAGCTGAGGCACTAGCAACTGTAATGCAGAAGAGGATGATAAGCTTTGTTTGGAAGAATCTGATATGTAGATTTGGACTCCCGCAGTCAATCGTAACAGACAACGGTAGGCAATTTAATGGATAAAAGCTTAGAGAGTTCTGCAGCTCCTGGAACATCAAGAAGCACTATTCAACCCCCTACCATCCACAGTCAAATGGGCAAGTAGAAGCAGTGAACAAGATTCTGAAGCATGTCTTGAAGATCCGTCTAGAGGATAAGAAAGGTAGCTGGGCAGATGTACTTCCTAAAGTGTTGTAGTCCTACCGAACATTTTACAAAGCTAGTACCGAAGAAACCCTGTTTGCCCTAGATTTTGGAACAGAAGCAGTCGTCCCTGTAGAAGTCCAAAATCAGACTTGGAAGGTAGTAGGCTATGATGAAGAAAGTAATGATGAAGCATTGGCAGTGGAGAAAGACCTACTTGAAGAAACTCGAGCTTCGTCGGAACTAAGGAATGCTACCTACAAGCAGAGAGCAAAAAAATATTACAACTCCCAAGTACAACACAGAAAATTCAAGATGGGGGAGTTAGTGTTGAGAAAACAATTGGCGACTCCACCTGGAGTATTTGGGCCAAACTAGGAAGGACCGTTCCGAGTCACCGCTAGCTGGACTAACGGGACTTACGATCTCAAAGATTTAGAAGGAAAAGCTTCGTCGAGTGCAGCACACCTAAAGAAATACTACCAATGAAGGTGAAAGGGTTGGAGTATGAAAAGAAGTTGTTACGAAGTGAATGCTCAGAAGAATGCTTATATGACGAAGGTATGCCAGTTAGCACACTCTGTTCAAACATAACTTCACTTGATGAAAAGAAGTTGCTACATTTTCTTGAGGATTTTGTCCAAGACCATGTTTGTGCCGTTAGCAAGTCCCCAGACTGTGATGAAGACACTGAAGGTGATGGTATCAAACATGTGTCCGCACTCAGTCTCACAAGGTTGAAATGATAGATTCATTGTACAAACGTGTGTCAGAAACTGAAGATGATGGTATCATGAGGGGACTTTTGGTAGATTTCTATGTTAGTTACGGGAAATAAAGACAGTGGAAATGCTCCTGTAATAGAGGAAGGAAAAACAGTAGCTTGTAAATAGACTAGCCGAAGGTTTGCATCAGGAATGTTGATGACGACTTCTGTAAAACTTATTGTTCAATGGAGATGTATTTTCAAAAAATTATATGTTCAAGCTTAAAGATCTGCAAAGGGCTCAAGTCCCGAAACGTTATTATTAAAGCTCGAGGCAAAGACCGTTAAAGTGCAAAGGTTCATTAAAGTATCCTTCAGAAAGGATCACTAAAAACCCACTGCCCACTACTATTAAAGCACAATTCGCGGTCCTAAGCGACATAAGACGAACAAATATGTGCCAAGTAAAAAGTATGATTCGCGGCCCAAAGTGGTGTAAGACGAACAAATGCGTACCAAATATAAATACGAGCTACTGAAAGATAATAACGTGCAATAAATAATAAAAGCCAAATAGAATAGAAAAATGACGCTTCATTAATGAAACTTAGAAAATTTCTAAGTATAAGGAGAGGTGTTGGTTACAAAAAGCCAACCAACTGGCTATCTATCAAAAAAGTGCAAAAAGCCCATACTGGTCGAACTACTAGCTCGGCGAGCTACTACAAGTTCAAAAGGCAAAAATGAAGAAAAACCCTAAGTCTAGGGAGCAACGTCGGCGGCAGCATTAGTGGTTGCGGGGAGCTCCGGGGCAGAAGAAGTATCGACAGTAGGGGCGACCTCTGATGGAGCTACCTGGGCGATCTCTTGGCCAGGAGTGGGAGACAATGGGGGCACCTTAGTAACGGGCTCAGATTGCTGGTATCAATCATGATACTTTTGACCAGCTCTCCCACCCATTCCTCAGTGAGCGGGGTCCGTTGCTTACCTCCATCAGAAGGTAGCTCGCCCCCTCAGTAGGCAGCTCGCCCTCACCCTCATCCTCGGCCTCTGCATCCAAAGGCAGAAATAGCCCACCAATGATCCGGATATGAGCCAGAATGAAATCCAGATTTATACCAAGCTCCACTAGGTCACCGATATCAGCAATGGAACCTGCGGGAATCTTGGCCGCCTTCGCAAAACCAGCATACTACTTCACGAGGAGCTCCCAGACATCCCAAATTTTTCTTAACTGCCCACCGATATGCACGGAAGATCTCGGCATAACATAAGAGGTAGCCGAGATTGGAAGCTCCGGCCTTCTCAGCCTTCAAGGCCTCTGGAGAAATTGAGACATCAAGTTGGCCTTGGACCTCGGCAAGTCTGGTGGCGTATGAACGCAACTCGCCATTCTGTTTTGAGTACTGGGCACTCAAAGTCTGGTTCAATTCACGCTCCTGGGCGGCTCCTTCACCTTGAGGGCGAGCTCCGCATCCTTGTCGGCGAGCTCATTGTCTCGGGCCCTCAAGGCCATCTCAAAATCCTCTTATTTTCGGGAGAGTTCGGCCTGAAGCTTCTTAAGCTTCTTCAGGGCATCTTGCTCAACTGCCAACGACGCCTTGACCTTACTCTCTGCAATTGTCGCGGCTCTCTCCGCCGCCTTCTTTTAATCACCCAGCTTGATGACGAGCCCCTTAGTCTCATAGCGAGCCTTGTCAGCTGCTGAGATCTGATCGGCGGCCCTCTGGGCGGCGAGAAGGGCCCCGCAGGCGTAGTGCATAGCAAGCCGAGCACTGTCTGATGGCCTTTGCTTCTCGATCATGGCCAACTACGAGGCGGAGCAATATCTGGGTGCCTCCTCAAAGGTGTGGCGAGCTAGCCCATCTAGCAAATCACGCAAGGTGACGAGCGGTTTGGAGCAAGTTGTATTGTGCAAAATGTCGGTCCTCTCGGGATATGAGGCTGGAGCATACATACAAACGAAGCAGGAAACACTTAGTAAATTCCTGAAAAATAGTTAACCAACTACGAAGACTTGGAAAATAACTTACCCCGAGGGGCGGGGTCCCAGCCTAATAATGTATCGTCTACCATCCGAACCCTAAAGGGAGATGGTAATGGTGGAGTCTGGGCAGGAGGAGGAGCAATGGAACGGACAGAGTCTCCTTGCCCCGAACCATAGGCAGTTCGCCCAGCTCGCTTGGACTCGGAGTCAGGGCCAGTCGACCTCAATCTCTTATGAACCTAAGCCTCCTCCTCGCTTACATCCGATCCATCACCGCGACGAAGAGGACCCTTTGATGGGGGAGATTAAGATGGAGGAGCTCACTCAGTAGATGGGGCAGCTTGCCCAGTGACTTTCTTAGCCACATTCTTTTCAACCGGAGCCTTAGCCGGAGTTTTGGCAGGTGCTTTTTTTTAGGTCCCGAAACCCTCTACTTTCCCCTTCTTGGTTTGGGCAGCACCGGCCTTCTTCTGGGCCACCAAGACAGCGGAAGGAGGTCCTTTTTGTCCGGGACGGTCAGACATCACACGAATTTTCTACACTAGGGTGTAGTAGGCAGGATGAATCTCAATCGGGGGGATGGCAATTATAACGCCTTGATCTGCATAATTGAAAAATTATGTTAATGAACCTGGCGAACTAAGCGAGCTACTATGACTTGATCAAGTGGACTAATGGGAGGTGTGAATACCTGGGAGGTCTGAAGCTCGCACAGTGAGATGGTGAGGAGTGGTGAGTACTAGGGCAGCTCCCCGACAGTGTAATTTACTCAAGTGGTCCAGGTCCCGATCCTTCCGATTCCTCAAACAACACACAGTATGCACGAATTTGAACGCCTCAGAAATCTGGGAGTTCGGGTGATCCCACTTCTGGTGCTTTGGACCTACAAAAAGAGAAAATTCAGCTTAGTAAATCTAACTCGACGCACGCACTCCGAAATATTCCACCTACTGCTAACATCTCTGTATTCCTCGGGAGACTGGACTCGGCCTTCTTGCCTCGTGTAGTTGGCCGAAGCTCGCCAATCTCCTCCGATGAAGAAGAATTGCTCCTTCCAATCACGGACTTTATTCGGGAGACTTTCCAAAAGTTTCTCACCTGGGCGAGCTTTCAGATAATAGTACCCTTTGCCCTCGGCATTTTGTTTAGTAATGCTGAGGACCCGATTAATCTCGGCCGTCGTCAAGCGATTTTTATAGCCTAAAGATCGTCAGAACAGCGAGTAAACTACTCCAACCGTTGGGAGTGATCTGCGTAATCGCGAGATTCAGGTCCTGCAGATAACACCCAATTATCAGATGTAGGGATAATGTAAACCCGGTATCCAAAGTATGGACGTTCATCGCGGTGAGCCTAGCTGGAGGTAGGTCAGCTCGCTCCTTAGGTCCGGGAGCGTACAAGTGAATGTCCAAGGGGATTCGAAACCTTTGGCGAAGACTGAGGAGCATGAACTCGGAGATTACACTCTTGAACTTGTTCGCTTTGAAATAAGACTTCTCAGCTGCTTCTCTAGTAGCTCGCTCGGGAGTAGGGAAGCTCGCATGATACCTCTCCACGTACTCATCCCAATTCAACTTGTGTTCAATAGCAGTGGGGATATTGTGCTCTGGGACTTTAGGCATTGGGAAATTGATTGATTGAAGATATTCCATGGTGAGCTCTTACTCCTCGAGCTCGCGCACTAGCTCGCCGGAGAGTCCACCAGACTCGGCGACCTCATCTCCACCCTCTTCCTCCAGCTCGCGGACAAGCTCGCCAGAGTCACCTCCAGAGTTCGTCACCACTTCCTCTGGGTCACCATGGACCTCACCTGATAGCTCGCCTGATAGGTGGCGAGCTATCAAGGTCACCTCGGAGCTAGATCCAAGTATGATTGAGGTCAACTGAGGAATCGCGTCATCCTCAATCAAAGGTCTTTTACTCGGATTCCGGTTTGATATAGTTCGGCTTGAGGATCCAGATGACATGGTTTTGAAAGGGGCGAGGTCTTAAAGATCTGATTAGTGAAAGTTTTTGGAGAGGCTGGAATTTGCAATTCCAATGGCCAGAAAATCAAAGAGACGACCGGAAAGCTCAGGGGTTGGCCGACGTTAATCGCGACTCACCAAGAAAATGAGAAAAAGAAGAAAAACTGGAAAATGCAAAGAAAGATTAAAGAAGAAGAAAAGATTGATTCACTACCTTGAAGAACCAAATGGAAATCGAACAATGGTGGAGGCTAATCGGCGGAATAGCTCGAAGATTGCTCTGGAAATTCGAAGTCATGAAAGTGTTAAATGAAATAGTTTCCTTCTATTTATATGAAGAAAACGAGGCGAAGTGCGATTTTCAGAGAGCTCAAGGTCTAAATTGCAAAAAATTTGAAAAGTCTTGCAATAATGGGCGCGCGATATAAGGCACGAAAAGTCGTGTCGATGCCTCAACTTTCGAGCCAAGTCAGCATGTCCGCTGCCATAGGGTAGCTCGCCAAGGAGCTCGGCACCACCGAAAGAGTAGTTCGTCGTCACAAGAGCTCGTCCATATATTGGAAAAAACCATATATGGACGAGCTGGGGGGGGAATGTTGATAGGCGAACTAAAGCGAGCTACTCCAGATAAATTAGCCTAATCACAAGCTCAAGGCTGGGTAGCTCGCCGTAGCTCGTCCAGGTGGCTAAAGCCATGTCATCATTCTTTGACCAGTCAACACTATGAAAAAAGAAGAAGCTCGCCCAGTAGCTCACCATTAGCTCGCTGGGAGCAAGAGACCACCCCTGACTCCAAACATCACGCCACGGAACAAGTGTAATTTGTACATGATAGTAGGTGGGTTAACAAGTGTTAAGGACACTTTTCTGCATATTAAGCTAAATAAGCTCACTAAGTGCCACCTAATTACATGCATAACTATAAATAGGTCTCTTGTAACCATTTTCTTTCTCTAAGCAATATAATACCAAAGCAAACTTCTTTCTACTTTCTCTCTCTATCTTTTACTCTCATAAACATAATTCCAGCTATTGTTTGGAAGAATTCTTAGTATAATCAACCACACATAATCATCATCATTAGCAAATTCAGTCCAATTTATCTATTAATTTTCTATAGCTATATTACATGATATAATTTGAAAATTTTATATTTGTGTGATCATATAATAGAACACTCCACGGATAAAGATGTCTAAGTTATATAAGTTGGGCATTGCGCTTTCATAGTTTAGTTTGTTATATTATCTTGGTGCGTTAATGCGTCATATGAATTAAATCTTGTATACATATTTTGAGTTATTGATTGGAATATGTTAATTAGGGATCATACTTTATAATTAATTAAATTTAAAAAATATTTCAGACTATATTGATCGTATCACTAGTGTATAAGCAAGATTCAAGTATCAAGGATACCGAGAGTTTTTAATTGGGTGAATTTTTTTTTAGGGAAAACTATTTAAGAGATAGACCTTTAATTTGTTCGGTTAGTATTATTTCATGCATATTAGTAATTATAGAATTAATAATCCAATGACCCTATTTAATTGCTTTAATATGTAATTTATTCAATTGAATTTACTTTATTCCTCGTAGATTCAATCCCTTACCTATCATATTAAAATAGTGAATATGTCATAGTGATTTATTTATTTTGAGTGTCGATAATACACCAATTAGTCTAATTGTGGGTATTAGTGATATGTCATCGCAATCATCCTCACCAACGTTTTTTATGGGATCATCCTTATCTAGAGGTGTGCAAAATACTGAAAAATCAAACAGAATCAATGAAATTCAATCTATTTAATCTAGTTTTAAAAAATTCAACTCGACTTTTTGATTCTTTAATTTTAAAAAAATTAATCTATATAATTCGATTCGATTCTTTAAAAATTCAAATAGATCGAAAAAATCAAATTTACATTTGTAAAAATATAATATATTTATCATATATTAAAATATATGATTAGGGTTACTTACATATAGCTCTTTTTACAATAGACTTATTGCATCTAATTCTACATATTTTCTTAAATTTCCAAAAGGCCCAAAACTTGTGCCAATTATTACAAAAAAACACTATCTATACAGATTCTATGTCTTTTCATCTATCAGACCTCAATCCATCTTTCTCCACTTATTCCCTAAAATATCAAATCTACGTTTTGGAAAAAAGGCTCAGGTTATTGACACTAGCCTTTTTGGGAAATAAACTACCTTTAAAAATGTTCGGATTTTTTTTCCGAAATTTTTATAATTTTTTGGCAAATTTTTTTGAATATTTTCTCATTTTTACACTATGTTCAAAAAAAATGTCAAAAAAATGAAAAAGTTCGAAAAAAAATTGCCGAGCAAAAAGTAGTGTATTTTTCAATAAAATAAAGTATTCATCCGGATAGTGTATTTTCGAAAAAAGCTAGTGCGAATAACCTGAACCTTTGAAAAATTAACACGTGTCATAATAGAGTAGATTTTATGTGAGACCGCAAAAATAAGTTCATAAAAGTAAAGTTTGTACCATAAAAAAGCACATAAAATTAGAAATAAATATTAATTTATTATAAAATTTATCATAAAAAATGATTCATACACTATTTACATATTTATTTTTTAGTTTTTGAAACAACCTCTATTTCTCAAGAAAAAAAAAATTGATCGATATTTTTAGAACGCTGACATGCTGAGTGGCTTACACAAATTTAGCAACACACATGCAACATCAGAAAAATATTGTTAACAAACACGACCCCACTTGGGTACGCAATTTAGATATTCATTAAAAAAAAATGATTTTATGATATTAATTATGTATATAATTAATTTATAATTAATACTTCCTCCATTTTATAAAAATTTAAATTAAAATAATATATTTTAAAAAAAATTATATTTTATTATTTTATATATAAAATTATAAATATATACGCAAATAAATATTTTTTATTTTAGTAATATGTGGGATAAATTATTTTGTAATTTTTGCACAATGTTTTTTATCCAGAAAAAGAAAACCACAAGACTCTCTTTGCATTCAGCATTCAAAGGCCACAAGAAAGCGGCACCCCATACCCATGGAGCTTCTCCTGAAAATCCTGTGATTACTGCCTCACCCACGCTACGATTACAGCTACACAAAGCACCCAGAGTTGTACACGGTTACAGAAATGGCTTCACTTTCTTGCATCGCCTCCATTTCCGCAGCTTCTTCACAATCCAGCAGAACCCTCTTTGCCTCCATTTGTGGCACCCCCCATTTTGTCAATTTCTCTCGCCATCGGTTCGTTTTCTTGCTTCTTCTTTCACTCGTTTTTTCTAAGATTATGATCAACTGGAAGACGATGTTTTGGATTGAACAATTGTTTGTTTCTTAGCACAAATGTTTGAGAAATTGAAGTTAGATTCTTCACCTATTTTCCGTCACCACCCATGCCCTGCCACTGCCATTTTGTTTAAGGATAGTAGGGTTTATCAAGTTGAAGCTGAGTACGGCTTTGCTAGTGAAATTGAAGTGCTGAGTAACAGTGTGGTTTTGTAGTATTCTTAAAGCGCAGAAGTTCTTGGTAATTTTTAGGTGCTATGCATCTCTTTTAAAATTCAAGCATCTTTTATTGGTCTCCAGATTTATCATTGCTTTTCAAGTATTTAGCACCTGCCTTAGATATTTGCAATTATATTTGTTAATGTAATACAAAAGCTCTGACGATATAGTTGCCATTATACTCATCCTTTGGCGTTGTTGTTATGAGGTGATCTTGACATAATAATACTCTTAAGGTTTGTGATTATCTCTTCCTTATTCTCCAATTTGAGAATATCACTTTTTTGCTATTAAGAGACTCAAGAATAGAGTTTCAATAGGTCCAACGACTCCATCAATTTCCTATTATCAAATTGTAGGTCAAATTCATCTTCAAAGTATTTCAGATGGAGTAAGTCACATACAACTCCAAGTCTCCAATTCCATACTACTAACTTGTTAGTCAAATTCTTCCCAAGTTAAAGTCCGAAGACATAAGTTACAAATGACTCCATCAACTCTAAATTAAAATATGATGGGAAAAGTCACAAACGACTGAATCAACTCTAAATTAAAATATGTTGGGAAAAGTCACAAACGACTGCATCAACTCCCTGTTATCAAATTGTAGGTCAAATTCTTCCCCAAATTATGGTAAGATGGAATAAATCTCACATGGCCCCATCCGGAACAAGTTGTTGAGACACTGGCACTACAAATCAAGTTCATGTCCCTTGGAGAAAGGAAACAAGAGATGTATAAGAATTGTAACCCACATATTTTTTTTATAGAAAATATGCTTTCCTTCTTTTTCTCGCCTTATATATATATTTATTTATAGCTATGGAAATTTATTGGTTTTCAGCCTCAATTGTGATTAATACAAATGCAAAAAGGAATTTTTTCACATTTATTATTGTAGAAAGTCAAACATCGAAAGGGATAAGTGATCCATCCAGGTTTATTCGCGATCCTGTGTATTGACACTGCCAAAGAACTAACCAGCAATTGTTATATGTTGGTGTAATGAAAAGAGTAAAAAGACGTGGCTAACATTTCATTTGTGGGAATTGTTAGATGGGGCCGCCTTTCATTTTAAATGCCGACTTTCCACATACCAACTTGCTGATGTTTCCAATAGTCTATGTGTATTACATAGAAAGCTTACTAATGATTTTTGCAGCAGCTTATAGGAATTTTTACCTTGCATTTACCTATATGAGTATATGGTAATTTTCATTGACTATTTTAATGATATATAATTGTAGGTCTCCGTGAGATGGTTGACATTATTCTGATAATGATGATGAGAGCAAGTTATCTATATCGTATTTATAATTATGATCATTAAAAGAAGTTCTATTATATTTTTCTTCTTGTAGGTCATGCAGTGTGGCTGCTGTTAAGTGCAGTTACACTGACCCCGGCATTAAGGATAATTTTAATGTTGGTACAATTGATGTTGTAGCTGATGTGAAGACTGAGAGAGTATGAACTCAAGATTGATTCCATTGCTCTCTCTATTTTTTTTTTCTTTTTTCTGATTAGAACACACATCATCCATTGATTTGTAAACTAACTGTCACTTACCTGTTCACCAGATTGTAGTACTTGGAGGCAGTGGGTTTGTGGGTTCTGCAATTTGCAAAGCTGCAGTATCAAAGGGTATAGATGTCATTAGTCTTAGCAGGTACATTAATGTTTCCCCAAGAAGCTGAATAATGATTTTTCATTTAGTATGATAGTGAACTGTGCTTTAAGTTCTCATGGAAAAATGTTTTTGACCTAGTGGGTGTTTCTTTGTATTATGCATGGCATCAGACTGAAAGTCAGACTAATGTTGGATGGTATCTGTTGATGGATTATGAAAATTATTTTTGATAACAGGTCTGGGAAACCTTCTTACTCAGACTCATGGGTAGATCAGGTCACTTGGCTGACAGGCAGGTCCCTTTTTCATTTGTATCATGAGCATATCGTGTTGTGAATTCTTAACTCATACAAAAATCCCGTGACAGCTGTAAAGGAACTTTTCAAGATATTGTGATAATTCTTTTCAAATCTGTAGCTGTTTACTTTAAATACCTAAATCTGTGCCTATAAATGTCCTTTTTTTTAAGTTTTTTTCGTACTGCTTCAAAATTCTAAGTCTTCGTTTGGAATCTTCAATACTCATAAAAAGGTAGCAAATCTGCAAAGTAATTTTTAGTTTATATAGAAGAATTCAGATTTTTTTTATTTTGTAAGAAACAAAAGTTCTATTAATAAGAAGAGAAGTTAAGGGGTGAGAGATCTCTTCCCCTAATTACATAATTTAGACTTTATGGATGACTACATGTCTACATCATTTACAAGGCAATGCTCTAGTCCCTAGTTAAATCCAAAACACTGATGTCTCTGAAAGACTTATGTCGAGACAGCCAAAAAGCAACTCTATACTTGATCCTATCCCAAATATCATCTAATTGTTCAGTGGAGTTCTCAAAATTATCTTGTCCTTTCAATCCAAATGGACCATAGAACCACTAGAACAACAATCTACCATAACACTTTGCCTCTCTTATTGATTACGCTGCCCAAGTTGTCTACTAACAGATCTGAAGCTGAAATGGGTATTACCCATTGCCAGCTCAACTCGTTGATTATACTGCTATACTGTTCTAGATGCCATGGGCGAAATACCCCTGTAAGAGTAAATGGTTAACGGCTTCATCGATGGACCTGTAGAACACACCAATTTGGAAACATAGAAACATTTAGGAATCGATTTTGTTTGAAAACACAAAGACGTACCCAAACCATAAGCCAAATAACAGGATCTTCCTTCAATCTTTCTTGCTCTGTCCCATGTACGATGATCAAGAACTTGCTGCACTTTCTTCATTAATTCCTGTCAAATAACAGGAGGTGACGTCACACCTTTTTCCTCGATGAGGTTGGATGTATCTTCAACTTGTCCTGGCAGCTTCAACTGATAGGCTACCTTCCCAACTTTCTTGATGTATAAACTTTAGCTCTTGTACAAGATATAACCTATATACTTGGCTACTTGCTGCTGACATGCCTTGGTTTCTTACGAATTCATTAAAAGAAAAGGGAGGAATAAAATTAACGAATATGACCTCAACTACTAATCATGATAGGCTCAAAGAATTTCAATAGAAGATTCTCTGCTACAAACCACTTTCTGATTTTGTGCTTTATTTTGTAAAAAAGTATGTATATATAACAATATTTAGAATGTTTGGGGTAATGTGGAGAACTTTTGAGAATAATATGCATAAAATTAACGAGTATGACCTCAACTACTGATAGTATGTAAGAGAATTTTGAAGAATAGTGGGGAGAATTTAGAAGATGTTTGGGATAGAAACAAATATAGAGTGGCCTTATGGTTTTCGTGTCTGTATCTGATCAATGAGGAATTGGAGTTCTGCTATGTTAGTGATGGTTGTAATCTGTAGATGTACCGAGTGTGAGGAATCTCTTATCCCTTTAACATCTTCAATTGCAATAAAATTTATGTTTCTTGTCAAAGAAAGAAAAAAGAAAGAATGGGAACCAGTTACCATGAGTATTTTTATTCACTCACCTTCCTTATTACATTTCGTCCAATTTACCAAAGTGATTAATGATCTTTGCAGGAGATGTCTTTTATGCAAATTGGGATGAAGTGCTTGCTGGTGCCACAACAGTTGTTTCCACAATTGGAGGGTTTGGTAGCGAGGAACAGATGCAAAGGATCAACGGCGAGGCAAATGTTGTGGCTGTAAATGCCGCTAAAGAATTTGGTGAGGATTTATCATTTCCTTTACCATTATACAACCAAAAAATGAATAGCTTATCGAGGCTGTTTTTTTATTATATATGTTTAACATATAAAAGGAATGCTCAGTCTCGTAGCTGAAACCTACTGGTCATCTTTAAGTGTCAGTCGCACTTGTTGGAGGATCATTGTAATTATCACAGAAAGATGCATCTGGTTAATGTTATTGAATTAGTAGAGTATCACATTCAATTTGTTCCTGTTCCTGTTCCTGTTGGGCCTAACATGGATGGAGAGACATGAGGCTGCATAATAGTAAAAGTTATACCATCATCAACAACATGCTGAAACTAAAATTTAACAGATGGTTAATATATTTATCGTTTATTCACTTTATCTAATCATAGATCCAATTCACAGTCTTGATTATGCTATTAGCTTGTTGTATGTTTTGGAGTTTAATTTCATACATGATAATCTTCCACTTCTCTAGAAAACATGGGTTGAAGAGTCTCATTGTAATAAAATATCTCATTACAGTGTGGCTTTAAGATATTAAGATGTGATACAGTAAGTTCTGCTTTTCTGAAGTGTCTGGCTTCTTATGCGATGTGACTAACTGATGCAGACAAGATCACAATAGTGATCTTGAAAGATCATCCAAAAAAACTTTAATTCATATTCAACTGTCTACAATGAAATATAAAACTCCTATAAATACTTTAAAAGAAATCCTAACAAATCCTATCAAATCTTAACAATAAGAAAAATAGAATAATAAAAATATTGTTTTCCTAAATTATGATTCTCCAAATCAATCTATGATCTTTCGAGATCACTATTGTGATCTCGTTTGCATCACTTACTGAGAGATTAAAAAAGAAAAGTGAAAATGCTGATGATACATAGTTATGGTAAATTATTTTCTATAGTGAGAAAGGTGGACTTTACATGATATATTTTCAGTTTTTATGAGATTAGGAATTGGCCATGGGCCAGGATATTACCTATAAAAGTAAATGCTATTATGGATTGACACACGATCAGTTAAGAATCATTCTTCAGCCTATAGGCGTGGGACGGCTTGGCCATATTTTTGTGTGCATTTGTTAATTTGTGTGTGTTGTATACCCTTCACTCCAACACCCCCCAAAAGAATAATGTTGCCATATGTGTGGTTTCTACAATGTAGGTCTGATGTTTGAGTTTCCCTGAGCTTGTAGCTCCAAGTTATTAAAGTGTAACTTAGTTACAAATAAAGAAACAATTTCAGGGTTAAACTTTTTTTTTAGTGTTCTTATTTTGAGAATTGGAATCCTGCTTTAGTTTCCAGCTGATTTTGGGTGAAACTTGAGAAGAAAGTTCAACTTGGAAGGTCATGTCTTTAGTTATTAAGTCATCATGTCATGTATTCTCAGATCTCTTCAGTTTATTTCATACCGTCAATATGCTTTGCATATATGTAGTTTTTACCATAATGGGTCAGTCCACAAAATCAAGCATCTATTTCGTCCCTCCGCAGGTATTCCCAAGTTCATATTGATCTCAGTTCATGATTATAATCTGCCATCCTTTCTACTCTCAACTGGGTACTTTACTGGAAAAAGGAAAGCTGAATCTGAAGTTCTATCCAAATATCCAATGACAGGTACTTGGAAATCGGAACTACCTTTATTATTTTGTGTCGATGATGCAGTTGTTGCTTGGGCAGGATTTTAATCCTGTAAAACCTTTTATATTATATTAGTTTATTACTCTGTGTTTCTTGACCCTTATATCCAGTCATATGTTTGGATCATTATTTTCTTGTCTTGAGAACGTTATCTGGTGGCGAAGAGATTGATGAATTTTTTTTTTTTGAAAAAAATCAACATCAACAGGAGTTGTGTTGAGGCCGGGGTTCATATATGGGAAAAGAAAGGTTGATGGATTTGAGATTCCTTTGGATTTGATTGGGGAACCAATTGAGAAAGTTTTGAATGCTGTAGGGAACTTCACAAAACCATTGAACTCTCTACCGGCCTCTGATCTAATTTTGGCCCATCCTGTGAGTGTAGATGACGTCGCATTTGCAGTGGTGAACGCAGTCACAGATGATGAAATGTTTGGCATTTTCACAATCGAACAAATTAAGGAGGCTGCAGCTGCAGTAAAGGTCTGACTTTTTTGTAAAATCCCTCAACTTTTTAGAATGCAGGCAGTTGAAGAATCAATAACATGTGTATTGTCCTTGGTATTTACAATCTATAAATTACCTGTATGTGAGTAAGTTTCAAATAAATATTCTCAACTTTAATTAATTCTTTCATGGTTTCTGTTAGGTGGCGTGTGTGTGTGTCATGTCTAGTAGAGATGTTGACAGTACGTGCTGAGTTTTGTTTCCCACACTTTTGATATTTGATCCCACATGGCATGGCTATGCATGTGGTGTATATATATATATATATATTATTCAATAGTTATAGATAGCGTCCTGTGTGTGTATGCAGTATGCCATAGTTTCGTCATGCACGTTGTGTATAAAGTGCACTCCTTTTCGGGATACACATGTCCACAAAGCAATTAATAGAATTAGGGAAATTCTGAGTGAATTGTACTCATTTACCTAAGAAATTTTGTAATAGAATTGATTCTGGTCTTGAATAGGGATGCCCATGGGTGGGAGATATTATTTTTCAAAAATAAAAATAAAAATTGACTTTTCTGGTCTTAAATAAGATCCGCCCATGGGTGGGATTTTCAAAAATAAAAATAAAAATGGACTTATTCACTAAAAATGTGTCTGTTTATTTATATTTTATTGTATATAGAATTTAAAAAATATTTTTAAAAAAAATTTACAAATTAAATATATATAATTTATATCCTCTATAATCCAAAATATTAATTCGAGTTTCATTTGTTATATATGTAAATCATAATAGTGAATTCAATCTAAAGTAAATGTGATTATATCAATTTAAATTAAATGACATAATGAAATTTAATTAAAATAACATACTCCCTCCGTTCCTAACCAATTTCCACACTTTCTATTTTGGGTTGTCCCAAATCAATTTGCACACTACTTAAAAAGGAAACATCTATTTGCGTGCACACTTACAAAATTTTCCACACATTTACTCATATATCACTACTCTATTTAAAAATACATTTTTCTTAAACCATGTGTCATTCCAGGGGTGCAAATACCCCTGGGACGGAAGTAGTATTTAATACTCCTACTACTTAACAAGTAGAATTCGCTCAGTAAATTCGCAATGCTATGTGAAAAATTTGATACACAAATTCAAGGATCGCACCCTTTTTAAGGGACGGTTGTGAATTCGACGCTACATCATCATATTTTCGAAAGAATCAATGCATCATAGCTTCCCCCACTACAAGCAGTAATTTGACAAAAAAATTCATAAATTAAATATAAATCATATTTTTCACAAATTAATAAAATCTAAACTTTTGAATTTTAAAAAACCCTCTTTTTTGTGAATTTGAACGAACGGATTCGCACTTGCCCATAAATGACGTGTTACCTATTTAAATTGAATAATTAATCATTTTAACATGCTCCTAATGAAAATAAATATTTCATCGTCATTTTTGAATATGAGCGAATATTCTCGTTCGTTTAAATTTAAAAAAAAAAAAAACTGAAATTTGATTGCAGTTTGTGAAAAATCCAATCCAATCCAAACCAAACCTTTTAAATTTGTTTTTCTTACTAGGAGGTCTCAGTCGGCAAGATTTATTACAACCAATAAAAAGTCCATTTTTTCTTTTCGGCAGAATTTATTAAATAAATAAATGGACAGTGAATAGAGCTGTCAACAATTGAATAAGTGACTAACATCATCCTAACAACTTCAATGGGGAGTGAAGGTCTCAAGGTTTACATGATACTTTTAAAGATTTGTGCTGATACAAAATTGTAAAGTGGTAGCCTATGTATCTCAATAATTGAAGAAATACCCTACACATGATTTAGAGCTTATAGCAGTGGTGTTTGTACTTAAAACTTGTGCAAAGATTATAAACATGTCTCACTTTTAATCTTGATAATCAAGGAAAAAAAGTAGCAATTATGAGTTAAGAGTTTGATTTAGAAATTAGGCTACTTGTAATTTTATTTACCAAATTTTAATTTAAGACATTTGAAAAAACATCAAGAGGATTTTTATTTATTTTTTAATCTTTAAACATGGGATGGGCCATAATATTATTCCTCACAAACTTAAGTAAAACCAGTTGGGTCAAATGAGTTGCAGATCTATGCTTCAAATGCACACTGTTTCGTTTAAAATATAGCATCAATTTTTTTTATCTTATAAAAAGAAAGACCATTGTTTTTCCAATTCCATTTTTATTTCAATCACAGGCAATATCAAAAGGTGCATGTGCTTGCATGCTCCACCAATTCGAGCACTTGAGAATTTATCGTACAGAGAAACACAAAGTGATTGAGTTCACCAACAAAAGTCCAGGATGCAATGTAGCAAATATACTTGGCCAGTTGGCTGATTCACATCTCATCAAAATCAAATGACAGGTACGAGTGTGGCATTCCACAACAAACCACCAAAAAGGAAAAGGATGACATAAAAAAACTCTTCCCCTTCTCCTTCCCCTTTCTCATGTGTTCACTAGAATACCAAGCTGTTCATCCACACCCGGCAAATATAGCTGTTCTATCAAGCATAATAATTTCTACGAGAGAGATCCACTGCTCAACACTGAAAGCTCAAAGCTGTTCTTGATCATGTTTTCTCTTGTCCAATGATTGCTCGGAAAGATACCTAGAATAATGCATAAAAAGATTTAGTCAGATGTGTTGAAGATAGAAGCTACGTTGACTAGATTTCTGAAATTCCACAACAACTGCGTTTATTAGATGAAAATCACCAGGGATATTAATCTGGATTGATATACATGGGTCTGAGCAAGTTGAGTTAAGCTAATGCGATAAAGTTTCTGAAATCTGGGGCAACAACAATTTTAATTGAATCTTGAGTAAAACCCATCATGAACTATGCGTGTCCGAGGAAATTGCATTGATATTATGGGCCTGGTTCAACAAATTCAATAAAAGATTATGAATGAAATGATGTCATGGATTTAAATTATCCCATAAAATAAGCCCGTTAACGAAGAAAATCATCATCTTTTACTTTGCACAACATTTAAATCTCCTAGCTGTTTCTAAACTGAGCCTTACTTGGGTAGTTAAATCAGCAAAAATTATATATGCATAACAGGTTCATGTTCTCGCTTGTACATGGTTAATATTAATAGACATGTATTCTAATTAAAGCCCTCAATCCACATGATAATTCATCATATATCCTTTTTCTTAGAGATATAATTAAAGATATATATTCATGTAACATGGCAAAATCAGAAATGTTCGACCCAATAATTACTATTTGCACTTGAATGGGTAATTTGTCCAGCATTCTAGGAAAGGCATTTCAATTCTATTAATACAATACTCAGAATATTAATACTCACTTTCCAGTATAAAAGCCTGCAGAGTACCAAGCATTCAAGACAACATGAAGATCTGTACTGGAGTTGCTTTCAGGAATATGGCCTATTTCCATCTCAGGCTGTTGGCCCCTTCCTGCAAGTTAGCAAAGAAGCATAGTACAAAGGTTAAAGACCATACATTAAGCTCTAAAGAATCTATTCGACGTATTCATTACTAGTGTAACTTAATAAAACCAATACACTAATATTAGCCAGCTCATAAGCAATTTAGTTCACAAGCAGAAGGTATCCATTGAACAACTATACCTTGATGAACCTGATTAAATTTGGATATGAATGATTAACAATAAAACAGCATGACTTCTACAGAACAAGATTGCCAAGTAAAATAGACAAATTTCTGACCAGTATCAAAATATCAGAAATATGTAAGAAACTCCACAGAAGGAAACTTAAAAAAGTTCTTTCAATTGTTATTTCTGATATTTCCTCCATGAAATGTGTGTAGATTTTGATGGGGAGTGATGTAGATTTTAAACTTACGGGCTTGAGAACTTATAGCAATTGACTCCCACTAATCAAAGGATTAATACCAAACAATTTATCTAGTATCAACATTCTTCCAACACGCCAAATCCAGAATTCATTAAAATTTTGGACTGCAAATGATAGCAAAGAGAGATAAAGATCTAACTTCTTTCACCCACTTATTATAGAATCCAACCTCATGACAACAACCGACACCACAACGAATTTTAACAGTTTCCAAATGCATGGAAGCTTGAATATGCAACTCACCTCCATTTGCTTCTTTTGTTAATAAAAGTGCTCTTTCAGCAGCAATCATGGCCGTCGTTACGATATTAGGATATTCTGGAGACATTGAATTCCCATTTTGAGAACCTTTGGGAATATGCTGACAACATTTATCAACATAATTACCACATGAAGTGGGCAATGAATTGCAGGGAACAACCCAATTTTGACAGCCATATGGACAGTGACAGGAAACAGTGTTGTAAGGTTGTGCAACAGATGCTTGATACTCTTCAGCAGCAGGTGTACTTGAAATAGGAAACTGATCATTCCAATTGCTGTATTGGTAAAGTTGCTGCAGAATCTGTTGCCTTTGACCCTCAACTTCATAATATTTGTTCAACAGCATGCTGTATTCTTCCAGACCATTTGAATTCGTTATCGCCTCATTTGGAGTTTGTATATCAGATGAGATCATATGTTTCTCTGGGGAATCTGATTTAGCAGCAGGAATTTCATTGGTGGGTATATCATTACCAACTTGAATATTGGAAGAACCTAACTCTTCCTCGCTTTGTATAATCTCTGAAGACTCCCCTATTTGGGCGGTGGTCTCCACTGCAGAGTAAGGATTATCCATATTCTGCACATGCCTTCAAAACAAGTCAAAAGAGGGTTAGCATAATTGTGTCATGAATTACAATATCTTGAACTTGCATTGTTATGTAATTGACCAAGCATTATACATGGGCGTTTGAATTTGTTAAAATTTGCCAATGAGTACATGCAAAAGGAAAATAATGGAGCATAAACCAAAATTTCACTGCAAAAACAACAGAGTGCATTCCACGACATTTGCAGAGTTCTCTGCATGCATTTGTGTAAGTGAGATCCATTATGAAAAATTAAATTGATTCTCTGTGAAAATCTTGAAGTGATTTTTTTGGCCTATTCCATAGGAATTCTCAAACAGCCAAGGTGGAAAACACTCCCTATGGACAGATGGCTCTAAACAACCACAGTTGCCCCTGGCTCAGATGCTTTACTGATGGACTGGCACTCAAGTAGGTATAGACTTTTGATAACAAAACAGTAAACCAAATTGGGAATGCAAGAAAGAGTCCCCTGCCCTACCAATACTAGTCCAACCTATCCAACTTCAGACAACATTTTGCGTGGAATAGTTTTTAATTTAAAAAAGGAATAGCTTCATTCCCGTCCAAGAACACAAAACAAACAAAAAAACATTTTTTTTGGTTAAATATCATAAACCCTTTTCTTAATAAGAAGTTGATGCTACTGCGTAAACCAACTAAATCATTTTGAAAAATACAAATTGCTTCTCCCCGTTTGCCAATTCAAAATTCAAATCGTTCCATCAAATCATAAGTTCGCGAGCAACATAACATAATCATTCAATCGCTCCTGCTTTAAAACGAGACTAAAATATCTCCTGTATTAACTAATATGGAACTAACTATTGGCAAATCAACACGGAAAAGATTGGAAAAAGAAAGAAGATAAAAGCACGAATGACAAGCAAAATTACAGCACGCAATAGCTGGAAAAATTATCGGATGAGATATCGGCATTACTCAGCGGAGGAGAAAAATTCATTGCTTCCATTATCAGCTTGAATAGCTGGAAGGTGTTCCTTGATGCTCTTGTCTTCAGTCATTCCATGCATCATCTGGGAAGGGAGATGGATTGAAACAAAGCATTAATACCAACGATTGGTTTTAGGCTGAACAAACAAACACAGAGACGAATATGTGCATATGAATAGAGGGTGGTTTGCCTTGTATTTGGAAAAGGCGTGGTCGAACGCTTTGATTAGCGCAGAATCGTCCCAGAGCTCACCCTCTTTCCCCATTTCTTAGCTTCAAAATAATGTATCCCCCTTTTCCCCGGCTTTTTATACTTGGAAATAGGGTTTTTGAAATTCACCTATTCATTACAATGAACAATTTTTCCGTTTTCTTTTTAATTTTACTCCCTCCTTCCATGATCTATACTCAAATCACTACAAAATAAATTATTTTAAGCCTATATTGTGTGATGTTCAATGATAAATGATATAAG
>JAPKLY010000166.1:85880-113951 GCA_026898435.1 Prunella vulgaris | reverse complement strand
TAAAGGGTATAAATAAAAATAATTATTTCCACTTTAAGAAATTGAACCATTTTTAATGGACGGATGGCTCGCCAAGGTCAAGCGAAGTTGTGTGAGGTAACCTTCTTTAGACCCCATCAAAGCCTAATGAGATCAGTGAGGTTTTAAAGAATACATATAGGTGTGTCTCTGTTATTGACGAGATGTTCCGAGTCTTGTTGAGGTTGATGCCTTCTTTCACAGTACGAAGGTCCTGACCTCGCTCTGTAGTCCTAGGAGTGACCTTTGGATGCAGGACTAGATAGATCCACATCCTTGGTCGGTTGGTCCAGTGGGTCTTAGTGGGCTTTTAGTGCATGAATAATTGTGGTACAATAGTTACTACTAAAAAATATAGCTTTATTTATATTAAAACGTCACTCTCGTTAAATAATACTCTTTCCATCCAACTATATATTTTCAATTTTAACATTTTCGTTTGTCCTACTATATGTTTCTCATTGACTTTTCTGTCTTTTATAGAATTACTATTACCTATTTATTACTTTTTATATCATTCTTATTTCTTTTTCACTTTTCCTAACACATCACTTATATTTTTCACTTTTGTCTTAATCAATGAGAAAAATATATCGGGATGAAGGGAATATTTTAGGGTGATTTTTCAATAAAAACTGGAATAACATTGTAATAAGACACTCGAATTGTACGGTGCACTTAGTACATACAAAACTAAGCCTAAAAAACTTACATCGTTGTGTTTGTTTTGAGATTCACACGGATGGACTTAGTACTTTGTAATCCCCATCTCATACGAGTTTGAGATTTATATACTAGCTTGTAAATTTCATGTTCGATTCACACCGATAAATATCTATAAAACCTATTATTGATTTCATATAAAGTTAAACATCACTCTGCTCAAATCCCAAAATAAAAATAAATATATTTACTATTCATACTTTACTCAAAATTCTTATATTCTAAGACCTTAACTTTATACACACACTTAAATCTCAAAATAAATACATCGAAAGTCATGTCTTGACTTTCCCTTGTACCTAAATCTCAGAAGAATTTTTGATTTTGGGGTGTATGTTTTTTTTTAACGGAGGATGTGTATAGATCTAGGATTGATATCGTATCATTGTTATGTATAATTACTATTATTATTATAATAGCATATTTAATTTTTTAACTATAATATTATATGTATGGAGTACATAATAACAATAATAATTAATATACAACCGTAAGTGTATGATAATTGATAACTGAGTTTACAGTCTTAGATCTAACATTAAGGAAATGGATATTCACGTATAAAAAATCAAATCTCAATGAATACGCTCATGCACATATACATATGCATTGGGTGCGTGATGAGTAGAGGTGTTCAAAAAAACTGTAATCTCCGATTCGAACCGACGGTTCGACGGTTCTGAATCGTGAAATCGAACCATAACCGGTATATAGACGGGCCGACTTCAGTTCAAGTTCCAAAGACCGGCGGTTCAACGATAATTATCCGACAGTTACAGTTCAAATTTATAATTTCCTAATTATTTGTAAATTGTAGTGTTATAACTTAGTATAGTACTACTACTATAATTGTTAGTTATTACTTGTTGATTGTAATTTATAAATTATAATGTTAAGTGCAAGATTTCTATCAATAAAATTTAATTTCAATTCAATTTGCACTTGTATAGTTGTGTTATTATGTAAATTTTATATTTTGTAAGTTGATAAATTTTAAATTTAATCAATAGAACTGCAACCTTTTAAATTTATAGATAAATAATCATATTTATCATATAATTAAATTAAAATATGTAAAAAAACCTGAAAAACTGGCGGTTCACAAACCGGAATCTTAACCGCCTAACTGCCAATTCGATTATAGTTTCATTTTTTGGAAAATTGTAACCGGCAGTTCTGAATCGAAATTGACGGTTCAAACCTTTTGAACACCTCTACTGATGAGCAGAAGGCTATATGCTTCAATTGGTTTCAAATTTCCCTCTCAGGTTTTTTTGGAAAACTTTATCCTCTTTTTAGTTTCATAATAAAACGCCATTCAAATTCTTCATTATACAATCCATTCCAATTTTCATTATTCACTAATCATGTCTCCGCCGCTTCCCAACCAAGGTTCCAGCGAGGTACATGTCATCATAGGTCCAATGTTCGCCGGCAAAACCACCGCCCTCCTTCGTCGCGTTAGGGCCGAAGCTGATACCGGCAGGTCTCTGTCCAATCTATCCTTTCCTTTACTCAATTTGATTTTCTAATTTCAAAGTTGGGGCTTTTTCAAACCTATAATTAATTATGATTTGTAGGAAGGTGGGAATGATAAAGTCGAGCAAGGATACTCGATATGTAGCGGATACAGTCGTGACGCACGACAGAACCAAGTTTCCCTGTTGGCCATTTCCAGATCTCTTGTCTTTTAAGCACAAAATTGGCGCCGACGCATATAACAAAGTAAATTTGCATCTTTTATGCTTTGATTTGATATTAATTTCACTTTAACCTGTGATCATCGACACTCTATTCAAAGGTCTGATTGATTTGAAGGCCTTTTTATGAAATCTAAGTTTGTTTATGTATAAAAAACACAACTATCCTGACAAGCGTTTTATGTTTCCCAAGATGAATCAGAGATGTGTTTTCTGTAATAAACCACGCCACTACTTAGGAGTTTAATAATTGTGGGCAGTTGGATGTGATTGGCATTGATGAAGCTCAATTTTTCGGCAGCTGATGTTGATGGGAAAACTGTAGTTTTCTGGGCTTGATGGTGATTTCTCAAGGTAGAAATCAATTAATCAATTTAGCTTCTTTGATGAAAAACATGATGCAAATTCACAAAAATTGCAGGGGGAGTTTTGGGTCAGGTAAATCTGATAGCGTAATAAAGTTAACAGCAGGGTGTGAAGAATGTAGTAAACGTGGCTTCTTCACTTTGAGGAAGATGGGGGAGATGCAGACGGAGCTCATTGGTGGTGCCGATGTTTATATGCCCATTTGTCGCTATCATTACATCAACAGTGTTGTAGGTATGGAAGCTGGAACAACCGGTGTTGATGATACCAAATGACCTGCCCACCTACCAAGGTGTAGATTGCTAGTGGATTTTTCACTAATTTAAGTAATCAAACATTTATGTAGGGTAGTAATTAAAGTATAAAATATTAGGGGGCCCTTGTTTCAAATTTTTCAATGCTAATGGGAATGAAATTTCATTTTTCTCCTTTACCCTTACACATGTTGAATGAGAGTTTATGTTCATGGTGGTTACATTAATTGTGCTCCAATTTTGAAAAAGTTGACAAATAAAGAAGGGAAAATATACATTTTTGTCCTATAAGTTTCGTTGACTTTGATTTTCATCCTCTTAAGTTTTGAATTTTTGTTTTCGTCCTTTAACTTACCAAAAATTATGGTTTTCGTCCTCTTAAGTTTTGAATTTTTGTTTTCGTCCTTTAACTTACCAAAAATTATGGTTTTCATCCTCCAACTGCCTATAACCAATCACACAACCAGTAATACACACTGTTGATAGAATTTACTAATCGTGTTTGTTATGTGGCTATTATAGTATGTTAATCCTATCAAACAATAATCCAAGAATGGTGTTCTTGAATTGATAATATAGAGAGAGAAAGTGGAGAGTTTAGAGAGAGAAAATGAAGTATATTATGATTAAGTTGTTTTTTGAATAGTACAAGGGAGACCTATTTATAGGTGTGCGAGTGTGAGGCGGCACCTTACGAGCCTATTGGGCTCTTGGTGTTGACGAGGGTCCGTGACCCCATCTCGGTCCCTCAGAATGCCACCTTTACAATGCTCCGTCCTACTACACGTACATGTCCTATTTATACACCCGCTAACCGGGTTCTTAGGCCGGGCGAGCTCCTTGGCGAGCTCCATTGCCTTTGCATTATTTTTAGGAATGATGTAGTGTGGACTCTAGCTCGGTCTCCTTGGATGGGGGCGAGCTCCCTCTCGAGAGGGGTAGCTCGCCCGTAGTCTTCCCTTCTCTTGATGCCCCCGGCTGCCGACCTCGGCCTATCGGGAGCTCGGGCGAGGTTCTTACCTACCTCACCGAGCTCCCCTGTGTTGGCCTTGGTTCGAGCCAGTAACCTAGCTCTTGTTCACCCCGGCGACCTTCGTAGTCTTGTGATAATCTCCTGATTATCTTTTGGTAGTTCGCCTTGTCAACATTTGCCCCCCAGCTCGCACACATCATGATTTACCTAATGTGTGGCGAGCTAATTTGTCTCCATGGACGAGGGCTCGAGTATCGGCGAACTACGTTTGGGCAAGTACCGAGCTTCTGGGCGAGCTCCATCGCGGCGGTTGGTCGGCCGATGTGGTGCGGGAATTCAGGTGTCGTGCACGCCTTTTCAGGCGTTGTTTCCCGCGCCTATCACGGCAACTTTTGAAATTCTTTGCAAATTGGTCCCTGTACTCCTCGAATATTTGACCTCGCCCCGACGTCTATAAATAGGGGAAATCAAGTTCATTTCCCACTTTCACACTTTCGAATTCTCAGAGCTTTTTCCGGCGAACGACACCTTTGCTTCCGACGAAGTTTCTAGCACTCTTCAAGGTAGAGAACCCAGTTTCTTTCCTTCTTTCATTTCTTTTGCAGATTTCTTTTGTTCTTCTTGCCATTTCTCCAAGCTTCCGGGGAATTTTGGACATTTTCGGTGGTTTTTCGACTTTCCTGACCACTCTCGTGTCATAACTTCCAGCGATTGAGACCTTAGAAATATTTTGGAACCCTTCGAACCTCGCCGAAACTATGTCGACACGATTCTCGAGCGAAACCCTTTCGAACCGTAATCCCGAGAAACGACCCGTGACCGACAGTGGACCGATCCCCAAAATGACCCCGATCGTCATCGAGTTTGGGTCCGAGGCTCATTCGGTAGCTCGCCCGAGTCGTGGCGAGCTCCCCGGCGAGGTCCGATCCGATCAGGGGAGAGAGCCGCCAGTTCCGGCCAGAGTGAAGAGTCCTATCTCCATGAGCTCTGGCGAGATTGCGATCCAACCCCTAACGAGGCTTTGGTTGAGGACGAAGAAATTGCCGAGGTCCCGG
Organism: Prunella vulgaris; assembly: GCA_026898435.1. Taxonomy (NCBI): domain Eukaryota; kingdom Viridiplantae; phylum Streptophyta; class Magnoliopsida; order Lamiales; family Lamiaceae; genus Prunella; species Prunella vulgaris. Next base: position 108,862 of record JAPKLY010000166.1, on the reverse strand, counting down.
GGGAAGTCGCCGATGCCGGCGAGGAGGTCGCCGAGGTGGGCGAGCAATAAGGCGACCTCGAAGAAGTCACGTTGGAATGGTTTCGCTCAATCGGTTTCCCTGAGCCTCAGTTAGTCGAGCGTCAGGCCTCCACTGAGGTCGTCCATCCCTTCGACTGGGAGGAGTACGTCGCCGAGCATGCGGCGAGCTTCCCTCGTCGTGAACGAACTTATCGGGATGCGGCGAACAAGTCCGATTACAAAGCAAGTGATGTTCGAAGTGTCATCACCGAGTATCAACTTCCTCACTTCCGTGAGAGGTATCGGATTCCACTCGACATCTTCTTATATGCTCCGGAGAAGGATGAGCGAGCTGATGCACCTCCGGCGGGGTTGACAGCCATCAATGTGCACACCCTCGAGGCCGGGCTTACACTGCCCCTGCACCCGATCGTTGGCCAATTTTTGCTCGATAACAACCTCGCCATCACCCAGCTCACTCCCAACGCTTGGAGCAGCTTATTGGCGGCATTGGCGGTCTTTGGATTAGAGGGATATGAGAACAGATTGACCACTGCCGAGCTCAACGAGCTGTTCGCCGTGACCCGGCAGGTGAACGATGGCAATGGGTACTACTACCTCAAAGCTCGCCCGGGGGAGAAGTTCTAGGGGATCCTCCCGAATAAAGTTCGTGACTGGAAACAACAGTTCATCTTCATGGGTGGAGACTGGCGAGCTTCTACGAGCTACTCCGGGCGAGGAGAGCGAATCCCAACCCCCGATGAATATGGGGAGGCTAGGAGTAGGTCGCCTACTTGGTGTGTGTGGGTTGAATTAGATTTACTAATCTAATTCCTTTCTTTTGCAAGTCTGAAGCACCACACATCGAGCCGCTGGAAGCCCGAAGTGCCGATTGAGTTTGACGTGGTGCGGGCTGTCTGCTTTCTGAGGAGTCAAGAGGATCGGGAGACCGCCCACCTCACTCAACACCATTGTTTAAGGCTTGCCGGGCTCCACACTCTGCCACACCACCTCACGGTCCAAGGTCCTGAGCTTCCAAGTTTACAACCCTTCGAAACTCGCCCACTGGGGGGGGTAGCTCGCCCGAGGTGCTAATCATTTATCTTTACTTTTTGCAGACGGTAGTCGGGTCGCCTTCCCAACTGTTGAGATCCCGGAGGCGTATCATATATTAGCTCGCCGGTTTGCTATGGGCCCACCCCGCCCCAACAAACTCGCCTTGCCCTCGATACTCGCATTGGACGCGAGCAAAAAGGCCAAGCTTGCCTCAAAGAAAGCGAAGTAGGTGGGTCCAGGACCCAGAAAAGGCAAACCAAGACCCCGGGAAAGACAAAGGTTGCAGAGGTCGCGCGAGGCGACAAAAGAGGAGGGCGAGGTGGGTCTACGCCCGAGCGAGCTTCCTGTCAACCCAAAAGGGGTCTCCACCGTGGGGATGAGTCCTGAGTGGGGGAAGACGATGCATTAGCTCGCAAGAGAGCTCGCACGGGTCTTCGCGACGATGAGGGATCCGAGCACGCCGAGCGAGCTGACACAAGGTCGGCGCAGGGTGGATCCGCCCATTCAACTGCCCCCTATCGGTTGCACCTATCCAAAGGTCGCCGCCTTCCCTATCCCCTTTCGGCGTACAGGTTACGGACGACACACTCCTGGGTTGGGACCCTGAGCGAGCTCAGTGAGTAGCTCGCCCTCTTGGTTTCTATTCTCGCCATTTTTTTACGTTCATTTTTTCTAACTCTTAACTGTTTTGACTTCGCAGTTATGCCCCCATCGCTCATTCGAGCTGGCATGAGGCCATTCACGCTTATAAGCGGTCTCGCTCCTTGACCTCGATGAGCAGCCTTCCCCCGGGCCTGGTCCGGAATACAGTGAGCGAGGTGCCGAGGTTCTGGTCTACTCCTCAGGTGGCGACTATCAATGGCCAAAATCTGACCGAGAACCTCCTGCTCTCGGCACACTATGCGAGTGGGTTACTGCTCGCGAACCAGAAAGCGATGGAGGAAGGTCGGCAGAATAGGAACGAGGCCTTTTTGAAAATGGTCGAGACTGCTGATAAGGCGAAGAAGTCCCTGGAGCTCGCCGAGGGGAAGATTGCAGCATCCCTGGCTGCCGAGCAAAGTGCCCTGAAGCAGCTCGGCGACCTCCAGCGGAAGCTCGCCGGATTCCAGCAAGATGAGGAGGCCAAGCTCAAGGCTAAAGAAGAGGAGCTCGCTGAGAAGCTCGCCCGCGAGGTTGGTCAGCATACTGTGACCAAGAAGGAGCTGGAGCTCCAGCGAGGTCTAGCCAAGGGCGCAGATGAGGAGTGTGCGAGGTTGAGGGCCGAGCTCTCGGTGAAGGTCAACGAGGTCGCCGAGATCCACAATAACGCCTCTTCCTCGGAGGATTTGGTGGCTGCGAAGGCTGAGGCCTCGGACAGGGGCTTTGTCCAGTGTTATGCTGAAGTTATCCTGGCCATTTGGTGGGCGCCCGCTCACCATGACGACGAGCTAAAGGCAGTTGTTAGTGATTTCAGAGATTGCCTGGACAGGGCGCCCTTCCCCGATGAGACGGAGCTAGACATCGGCGACCTCCTCGAGCTTGGGGTGCCCCTTGACTTTGTTCCGGCACACTACAAGATCGTCAACACAATTCTCGTGCCGGAACTGAACGTCGCGGATGAGGAGGTTGCCGATGAAGAAGGGCGAACTCCCCTCACCATTGAGCAGCTCCAGGAGGCTTGCGGGGACGCGATGCTTGACACGACTGGGTTTGACACCAGCGGCCTCACGGGCAACATCACTACGTTGCCCGCACTGTCCCCCCAAGAACGCCAAGCCGCTGGGGGCGAGGTCGCCCGGGAGGTCGCCAATCTCGATGCCTCCGCCGAGGTCCCTGCCCTGACTGACCCCACAGCTCCCGAGACTTGATACTTTTCCTCGTTTCTCCTATATTAGTTTTCGATTTTTTTTGTAATTTCTGATTTTTGCCAAGTCTTCATAGCTCGCCGGGCTGCATAGCTCGCCCAGAAGGAGCTCCATTTTTGTAGTTTTTCTTTTTGCTTAAGTAGTTGAAGCTCGCCGGGCTTTGTATAGCTCGCCCAGAAGGAGCTTACTTTTGTAGTTCAACACGGTTAGCTAGCCGACCTTTGTGGCTAGCACAGCTTCTAACACTTGGAAAATTTTCAAGTATCCTTTTTTACTTGAAAGTTTCCCAAGTACCTTTGAATGAAAACTGATTCTTTTGACCCAACCTTGTCTTTATTTATGTTTCGCGTATGTTATAATTTCAATTGGCTCGTTTTCATATTTTTGGTACTTAGATGTTCGTCTTACTCTACTTTTGAGAAGCGAATTGTTCGTTTTACGTCACTTAGGACTACGAATCGTACCTTCGTTTAAATAGTACGCATTCTTCGTCTTACACCACTTAGGGCCGCGAATTGCTCGTCTTAAACCACTTAGGGTAGCGAGTTGTACTTCGTTTAATTCACTTTGGGCGAATGGGTTTCATGAACCTTGCCTTAGACGTTTTACTCGTCTTTTTTGTGAATTTTTCTAACTTATGGCAGTAGGCGCTTAGTGATCCTTTAAGAAGGACACCTTCGCTGACCTGGGGCGCTTTAGCCTTTGCCTTTTGAGCGTTTAGATTATAACGTTTGGGACCTTGGCCCTTGCGTGTTTGCGAACCTTCGCGGGGTTGGATATTTTGCGAACCTTCGTGAGGTTGGACATTTTTTCAAGAAAAATCTTCTAACTTCTCATAGCAACGTAATTTACATTAGTTGCTATCAACATTTCTGATGCGAACCTCCGGCTAGTCTATTACAAAATCTCGGTCTATTGGTAAAACTTTTTCAAGTGTGCCGCACTCCAGGTGTACGATGAAGCATTTCCCTCTGCGTCTTCGAGGTCGTAAGTACCGTTTGCCCAGGCTGCGGTGACCCGGAACGGTCCTTCCCAGTTCGATCCAAATACACCCGGTGGGGCCATCAATTTCTTTTTTAGTACTAGATCCCCAACCTTGAACTTTCGATCTCGAACTTGGGAATTGTAGTACTTCTCCGCTCTACGCTTGTAGGTGGCATTTTTCATTTCCGACGAAGCTCTGGTCTCTTCGATCAGATCTTTCTCGATAGCCAAGGCTTCGTCATTCCTTTCTTCATCAAATCCTACCACCTTCCAAGTCTTGTTCTGGACTTCTACTGGCACTACTGCTTCGGTCCCGAAGGCCAAGGCAAACGGCGTCTCTCCGGTGCTTGCTCGGTATGATGTCCTGTAAGACCACAAAACCTCCGGGAGCTCGTCTGCCCAGCTTCCTCTCTTGTCTTCGAGGTGGATCTTCAATATGTGTTTCAGGATTTTGTTGACCGCCTCGACCTGGCCGTTTGACTACGGATGGTATGGAGTTGAGTAGTGCTTCTTGATCTTCCACGAACTACAGAAGTCTCTCAACTTTTGGCCATCAAAATGCCTTCCGTTATCCGTGATGATTGATTGCGGAAGTCCAAACCGGCAGATCAGGTTCTTCCATATAAAACCAATCATCCTTTCTTGTGTTATCATCGTGAGAGCTTCAGCTTCAGCCCACTTGGTGTAATAATCTACTGTAATATTTGACGTAGTGGGAACATCGTCAGCACCTCTACCGGGTGGTCGAAGAAGTAGGGCCTCAATTTTCTAACACTCATCACCAGTGCATAGGCTAGCTTCTTTGTCGGGGTGTACCGTAACTCAACTTCATGTAAGACTTGGCTTACGTAGTACACTGGTAGGTGTGTTTTTGCCTCTTCTCGGACCAGGACGGAGCTGATGGCCACCTCCGATGCGGCGAGGTACATGTATAGTTTTTCACCAGGTATAGGCTTTGACAGGACCTGCGTGTCAGCCAGGTATGCTTTAATGTCCTCAAAGGCTCGTTGGCATTCGCTTGTCCACACGAAGTGGTTTTTAAGGTGCAGCTTGTTGGCTTTAGCTGCCTCCTTGTACCTCCTCGTGTTTGCCTTGATTGCCTCGAAGAATGGGCGATTTCGGTCGCCAGACCTGGAGATGAACCTGTTCAAGGCTGCCATGCACCCGGTCAACCTTTGGATTTTCTGTACGGAGTCGGGTGTGCCCATCTCGATTATGCATTGTACATACGTCGGGTTGACCTCTATCCCTCGTTGGCTCACCAGGTGCCCCAGGAACTTTCTCGAATATACGCCGAAGCTGGTCTTCTTGGGGTTCAGTTTCATGTTGTAGTGGCGTAGTATGTCGAAGGTTTGTTTTAGGTGGTCAAGGTGATCCTCCTTTCTCAAACTCTTGACAACTATATCGTCCACGTACACCTCCATGGATTCACCGATGTGTTGATCGAACATTTTATTCACCAACCTTTGGTAGGTTGCTCCGGTGTTGATAAATCCGAACGGCATCCTCTCCTAGCAATACATGTTTTTGTTGGTGTAGAACGTCGTATGTTCCTGGTCATCGCTATCTGGTGATAGCCTGCGAATGCGTCCATAAAGGTCATCATTTCGTGGCCAGCGGTGCTATCTACAAGCTGATCAATGTGGGGTAGTGGGAAGTTGTCTTTCGGGCACGCCTTGTTTAGGTCCGTGAAGTCGATACATAGTCTCCACGTTCCATTGTGCTTCTTCACTAGGACGGGGTTTGCGACCCACTGTGGGCACAAGGTTTCTTTGATCAGCTTGTTGTCCAACAACTTTTCGACTTCAATCGTTAGGGCTGCGTACTTGTCTGGTCCATACTTCCTCCGCTTTTGGCGCACGGGTCTCCTCGTCAGATCTATGTTAAGTCGATGGCAAGCATGCTCCAACGGGATCCCCGTCATATCTTCATGGGACCAGGCAAATACGTCCAAGTTGGACATCAAGAACAGCTCCATCCTCGACCGGTACGGTTCGGGTAACTCGGAACCTATGAAAAGTTCCAAGTCCCTTTCCGGGTCCACCGGGAGTGCCGTCAATTCCTCCATGTGAGTGGCTTTCCTCTTCTGACTTTTCCACCTTGGGTCGCTGATGAACTCATCCCACTCCTCTTGTGACATTTGCGCAGGTTCGTGACCTAGGCGTGGTTCGAGATCATCAGCTTGGCTTTCAACTTGGACAGGTTCCTCAACCGTCAATACCTCAGGGGGTTCGTCAGTTTGGAGAGGTCCTGTAACTTGGGGAGTTGGATCAACGTCCATTGGCGCCGGTCCATGGCCTCCCGCAGGTCCCCCCATCTTGGACTCCATCAACCACTTCCATGGGCGCAGGCTGCTGATCTTGCACCGGTTCCTGCACTTGGTCCATTTGGGCTTCCCCCACTCCCTCCATCGGCGCCGGTTGTGTGTCCTGCACAGGTTCCGAGACTTGATCAACCTCCGGCAGGTCACCTAACTCCATCATCTCAGTTTTCGTCAAGATGATGTCTAGGATGTTTGGCTCATCTACCGGGATCTGTACATCTTCCTTGAGAATTTGAACCCGCGTTACAGATTTTTTGACCTGGCCGTCTTTGATTTGGAGTAAACACACTCGGGCCTTTTTCTGGTCACCTTTGATGGTTCTGGCACCTCTCGGAGTTGGGAATTTTAAACAGTAGTAGTAGGTCGAACACGCCACTTTGAATTCATTAATAAAGGGGCGGCCAAGGAACCCGTTGTAGGAGGACTGCTTGTCGACAACTAGGAAATCTACTAACCTAGTCAGTCTCCGCTCCGGGTCCTCGGCCGATACAAGCTGGACGCTCAACCTAATACTACCTAGGGGGACGGTTACAGCTTCTTCGAACCCCACTATCCTAGCATTGCTAGGTTCTAGATACGACTCAAAATAACCTAAGGCATCTAAGGTGGATTTGAAGAGAATGTTGGTGAAAGCGCCGGTGTCCACAAGTAGCCTGTGAACTCAGACGTTCATGATGTTGGCGGTTATCACCAACGAGTCGTTATGGGGCGTCAGTACCCCCTCCAGGTCCGCCGAAGAGAATGTTAGCTTGTCAGTGAGTTGTGCGACGGGCCTGGAGCTGGAGCTACCTTCCTGAACCTGGTTTATGGCCCGGATTTCGGCCTTCCTTTTTCTTCTGGAAATGGAGGATCCCCCATCTTGGAGACCCCCGGCAGCTCCGATATCTTCTTCGAGGACCAGGAGTTCTCTAGTGGGCTCCAGGTTTTGTTGAGGTTGGGGAGGAGCTCTTCGCCTATTTTGAGGACCACGTCGGCCCGCGTCCTCCTCTTCATCATCGGAGGCTTCCCTCATCTCGAACCTGGGCCTCTTTGTCGGTGCCTTCTTCACGAATTCGGCCAGCTTCCCATCCTCGTAAAATTTCCATAATTGTTTGAGGAGGTCTCAACATTCGCTGGTGAAGTGGCCGATCGACTGGTGGTAGGCACAATATTTGTTGGGGTTGAGCTTCGCGTGGTCCTGGTGGATCCTCCTTGGCTCTTCCAACAAGGCTTTGTCTTTGACCGCGGTAAAGACATGGTCGACGGAGACAGTGAGGACCTGGTTGAGCTTCTCCTTGAACTCATCCCCATCACCGAAAGCCTTCAAGTTCCGGGGAGCTTTGTATGTGCCCCCAGACTTCTTCCCATATGGCTTCCTCTCCTCTGAGGCACCGACCTTTTTTTGGAGGGCCTCCTGCATAGCTACGAACACTTCCGCCTTGTGGCGAAATTCGGTGTAAGTGTTCGGACATGCGAGGTGCATTTCCTTCCAGAGATCGGTGCCCTTTCGGAGCCCGGCCATCACTGCGATGACTTTGGTGTCCTCGCTCACCGGCTTGCCTTCCAGCAGTATCTTATCAAACCTTTCCAGATACTGCTGGTCAGTCTCATTCTCGCCTTGGTGGATGTTGGCGAGTCGGTGTTTCTAGGTTAGGTAGGATCTAAACCCGGAGAAGTGGGCTAAGAATTCTCGTGATAGTTGGCCAAATGAGTGGATTGACCCCGGGGCGAGTGATGAGAACCAGCGGTGAGCTCGGTCCCCGAGGGTCAGCGGGAAGTTCTGGCACTGAGTGGAGTCGGTGGCACCCACCGAAATCAAAAAGTCTGCATACTTGGCCAAGTGGACCTTCGGGTCGGATTCGCCCTCGTATGTGGACATCACCGGGAATTGGACCTTCTTCTGGACCGGTGCTCTGAGTATGGCAGGTGCCAATGGAGATGTGGGGAGAGTGGTGGCGTTAGGTCCACCAGACTTGGCTGCTACTTGGGCTTGTAGCATTTCAACGGCCTTTTTTAGTGAGGCCAGCTCGTCATTGTGGGTCACCTCATGTGGAGGTTGCTCGAAGGTCGTGAGCCTCGTGGATGCACGCCCCCGAGGTGCCTCACTTTGGGGTGACCCCTCTGTGACGAGCCAGAATTGGCGTCCGCCGTTGGGGCCCAATCTATCAGCCGCGGGCCTCCTTAATCGGTCATGGGCGGACCTACGAGGCTGTAGGTCCGACTCTCCCGCATGTGACGTAGCCGGGGCCGCCGTCCGTTCATTTTCTCTGCACCTCGGCCCCAACCTGCCCTGGAGGACCTCCCTCCTCAGTGATTGGTGGGTGGTGGATGCTTCGGTATAGGCCGAAGCTCGCCCAGCGTGCGTGGCTGGCTCCTCCACCACCTTGGCCTTCCCAGCTTGTTCCCGATGCTGGCGAGCTTGGGCCGAGCTCGCCTCTTGCTCAGTGTGGAGGTCACTATATTAACCCCGAGTCTGGGTGCCTTGGGTCGACCTGGCCTGCTCCCTGGCCTCGGTGGCTGGAGCTCGCCGAGGTACCAGGGCGAGCTCATCGAGCTGTCTTTGTTGCAACCTTTGTAGGGTTGCGATTGTGCTTTGGAGCTCATCGGGGTTGTTGGCGAGGTCCCTCAGGGCGGGGTTCAGCTCCTCCTGAGTCACCGAAACACGCTGGGGAGGTCGCGGGACATTACTTTTCTGGGGAGCTCGGCGCGAGGTTTCCCCCTCGGCCTGGTCCTGGTTCCCCTCCTTCCACCTTCGGGAATTCGCCGAGGTTTGTCCCTTAGGCATTTTAGGTTTTCGCTGGGGGAAGGTCGCCGAGATCAGTAGGGAAGCTCGCCGAGGTCCCTGACTTCCGGCCAGGGTGACTTTGTCTGGGTTTTCGTCTAGCCTTGCGTGCAACGAATTATCTGAAATCCGATTTATCCGTGTACACGTGTGTGTTTGAAAACTCTTTTTGGATAGATTTTAGGGATCCAGAAATTTGGGTTTTTGTCCGAAAATCCGGGTTTTTGTTCAAAGGGTGAAAATATGTGTGTATCTTCAAGTGTTCTTGAACTTTGGTTAAGAACACCTTCAAATCCTCAAACCTTCCAACAAACCCTAACTTTTTACTCTCAAATTTTTTGGGTTAGGACCCTCATTCTAGGGCCAAATTGTTGATAGAATTTACTAATCGTGTTTGTTATGTGGCTATTATAGTATGTTAATCCTATCAAACAATAATCCAAGAATGGTATTCTTGAATTGATAATAGAGAGAGAGAAAGTGGAGAGTTTAGAGAGAGAAAGTGAAGTATATTATGATTAAGTTATTTTTTGAATAGTACAAGGGAGACCTATTTATAGGTGTGCAAGTGTGAGGCGGCACCTTACGAGCCTATTGGGCTCTTGGTGTTGAAGAGGGTCCGTGACCCCGTCTCGGTCCCTCACAATGCCACCTTTACAATGCTCCGTCCTACTACACGTACATGTCCTATTTATACACCCGCTAACCGGGTTCTTAGGCTAGGCGAGCTCCTTGGCGAGCTCCATTGCCTTTGCATTATTTTTAGGAATGATACAGTGTGGACTCTAGCTCGGTCTCCTTGGATGGGGGCGAGCTCCCTCTCGAGAGGGGTAGCTCGCCCGTAGTCTTCCCTTCTCTTGATGCCCCCGGCTGCCGACCTCGGCCTATCGGGAGCTCGGGCGAGGTTCTTACCTACCTCACCGAGCTCCCCTGTGTTGGCCTTGGTTCGAGCCAGTGACCTAGCTCTTGTTCACCCCGGCGACCTTCGTAGCCTTGTGATAATCTCCTGATTATCTTTTGGTAGTTCGCTTTGTCAACACACACGTAGATCAATTTTTTCTATTTTTTAAGCGAAATACAGACGTGGAGGTGTTTAGAGGGAATTAGGTCTTGATGGATAAAATACAGGATTAACAGTAATTCTCTCCCAAATCAAAACCCTAGTCGATCAAATCTAGGCATAGGGGCTTGAGAGAATAAGGGAAAAAATGAACAAAGATCCCCAAATCAAAACATCCAAAAGCCTAAATTCTTTTGAGCGCATATTCACTGTATGGAAAAGAAGAGGGATGTTTTCAAGAAATTCGTATGAATCAACGAGTTTCGAGCGCAATATTAAGTGACATTGTGGTTTCGTTGCACGGTTTGTACATCATATTCAAAAATAAATTCAGACAGAAGATTCTATGGATGTAAGTATTGGACGGTATTTGAGAGGGAATTTATGGTTAAACGTGTATTTTGTCAAGACCTAATTTCCTCCAAATACCCACACGTTAGTATTTTGTTTTTAAAAAAAAAAATGGATCCACATGTGTATTACCGGTTGTATGACTGGTTATAGGCGGTTGGAGGACGAAAACCATAATTTTTGGTAAGTTAAAGGGCGAATTTTTTTTTCAAAACTTAAGAGGACGAAAACCATAATTTTTGGTAAGTTAAAGGACGAAAACAAAAATTCAAAACTTAAGAGGATGAAAATCAAAGTCAACGAAACTTATAGGACAAAAATGTATATTTTCCCAAAAAAGAATGTTGTTGGTTGTGGTATGGGGTATTGATTGAGGAGGATGATTATAAGGTGAGATGGAAGTAATCAAATGGGGGTGATGATTACCTTATTTAGGAGAAAAAACAATGCTATGTACCTCATTTATTCTCATTACATATAATAATTACTATGTGTATATCTCATTCCCATTACCATTGAAGAATTTTTTTTACCAAGCGCCCCCTTAGTAAATCTTTGCGTGTTTTATAGTGTTTTGTTCTTCGTGGGATAACGATTTGAATTATTAAAGCAGCTTAAATTGTACAGTGTCCTTCAATACATATATATGTATTTTTTTTGTTGCTTTTTGTTTGGTTGTCACTATATTGCATATATTCATGTCCATTTGGTGTTCATTAATTCGAGGAGACTAATTAGACCCGTCAAAATGAGTTGAGCCCGTTGGGCTAGCCCACCCCGCCATAATAAAATGAGGGTTGAACCAAGCATTTTTAAGCCCGCATGGAGGCGGGCTGGCTCGTTTGGGTCGCGGACTAGGCGGGGCAGACCGCGGGCTGGGGCAGGCCAGCCCGCCAGTTTTAATTTATTATATATGTGTGTGTATATATATTAATACATGTATATAGATGATATTTTTTAATTAATTGTTAAATTTAAAATTTTATTATTTATTTTCTTGATTCTTTTTCAAAAAAATAATAAATCGCCATTTCCCTCTCACCAAAAGAAAAAAAAATTCTAGTAGCTAAGCCCCAAACCGCCGCCGCCGTAATTAATAACGTCGCAACTTTACGCAGCCCTCCAGCTCTCCGCCGTAGTCAATCGTCCCCGCCAAGATAATTTTAATAATGTAATGATTGATGAATTTCGAGAGATTTTGTGATTTTTGCTAAGTTTTTATCTTCAAATTATTAAATTATTTTGTGAATTTTATTTTATAAAATTTGTGACTATCATATGAGATTTGCATTATATTTGATGAACTTTACTTTATGCGACTTGTGACTCTCGTGGTGAGATCTTAGTTGTATCTTATGTGATTTTATTTAATGAATTTAGTTGAAGGTATAGTTCATAATTATTTATTTAAAAAAAAAAGAAAAAATTAGGTTGGAGTTTTTGCGGCCCGTCATATTTTCAGCCCGCCTCTCCCCGCCCTGCTAAAAGACGGGCTTTTGCGGGTTTAGGCTTGCCGGCCGGCCCGTTTTGACAGCTCTAAGACTAATGCTCGTTATTCTTTTATTAAATGTACGGTGATTCTCTTGATGATGCCTACATTTATTGAGAAAGTTCATAAAATGATACCATACTTAAATACTTAGTAATTCTTTTGTGCATCGTTATATGTGACTATATTTAATATTTGAGATTTTGTAGTAAATACTCTTTCTTCCATAATATTTATTATTATTGTCTTTAATAAAGTTATTAAAAAAGTATATATGATGTGTAAAAAGTAAAAATATTATAGTTAAATTAAGTACAAAATATTTTTTTAAAAAATATTATGTGATGTTTAATGACAAATGGTGTAAATAAATGTATGTTGAAGAATGTAAGTAAAAGTAATTAATATTTCTATTTTAATAAATAAGACTATTTTTTATAGATGGACAAATAAGGCAACATATACTATTTAGGGCTTTTCTACGGTCAGGAAGGGGTTTCGCCCTTCCTGACGTCAGTAAACCAATAGAATTTTGACAAATAATATTACATTGCCCTAGGCGATATAGTTTCGCCCTAAGCCAAAAAAACAACTTTTAAAAATTAGAAAATAAAAATTACTGAAATAACCTTTTATAATTTTTTAAAAGTAATTTTTTTTCTAATTTTTAAAAGTTATTTTAATTAAAATATTATTATATCTTAATATATTTTAATCAAATTAAAATTTATGTTTTCAAAATTAATTCTTACACCCATTGCGACCGGGCCCAGCCCGGCCTGAGCCCGAGTGGCCCGACGGGCCTAGCGGGCCGGACTAAATAGACCCGGTTCTTTTCGGGCCTGTATTTTTTGGGTCCATATTTAAAAAACCCGGGTTTCAGGGCAGGATGTGCCCAAAAAATACAGGCCCGAAAAGAACCGGGCCTATTTAGCCAGGCCCGTTAGGCCTGTCGGGCCACTCAGGCTCAGGCCGGGCCGGGCCCAGTCGCAATGGGTGTAAAAATTAATTTTGAAAACATAAATTTTAATTTGATTAAAATATATTAAGATATAATAATATTTTAATTAAAAATATAATTTGGTAATTTTAATTTTATTTAATAATATTAATTAATTTTTTTAACAGTGCGATCCCCTTATGCATAGTGCAATCGTCATAGTGCAAAGTGCAATCACTTCAAAATAATATTGTACGTTAGATTATGAATTTAACGGTATTTAGGGGGTTTACTGACGTCAGGAAGGGCGAAGCTTTCCTGACCATAGAAAGACCCTACTATTTATTGTAGAAAGAAAGAGTAATTATAAAAAAATAAAGAATTGTATATTTCATATTGAATCCAATACCTTGTGTTAATTTTCTGACGACCATCAATACACATTGAAAAGAAGGCTAGCTTGTCGAAGATTTGGTAATAAATATTTTTTTGAAGAGAAGAATTTAAATCGTTTTACCTACTCTTCCCCTAGGCCCCAACTATGAAATTTCACTCATGTTCTCTAATTACTAATATTCTTAATTCATTTTGTTCATATCATCGTAATTTATAGCAGGACCTTCATCATCAAGGTGAAAATGCACATTTTCATCCATACATACATACACTCATAAGAATTAATATCCCTTAGACGCGGAAAGCTTTGATATAATTGATTATGTAAAGGGTTTAAGCATGGAAAATGAAGGGATTCAACATAGATTGATATTTGTAGGGAGATAACTGAAGAATTCCAAAACCCTCTACATATCAAATGAGTCCACTTTACATATGTTGCTTTCGACAGGGGCCGGGGCTATGCATGCCCAATCACATCAACATGACCTCTTCTAGAAAACCGTCGAAATTGAATATAGGATGGGAGTAAAGGCTCATATTTTCTCATAAAGATACCTTGGTCCTACTATTCTCATAAAAGACACCATATTCAAAAATGGTCGCGGTTTTTCGACCCTGAGATGCTTGGCAGTGGTCATCCAACCATCCTTAAAGTGCTGGATTTTTTTTTAATATATGTTTGGTAGATTTATTTTAGTGATGTGTTAATTTTCTTTGTTTGTTTTGCTAGCTATTCATACTTGTTGTAACTAAAATAAATATTAAATTCATTTAATCTCAACCTCATCGTCATGGACCACACCACCTTGGTCTTGGCCTCGTCAAACAAGGCCAAAATGACCTTTCACTGGAAGTTTCTTCACATCCCAACAAAGTCGAGGCACCATAAAGCGAAATGACCTTTGGCCCCATCTCGGACCAGTGAAGCCGAGTGGTCTTTGGCTCGTCTCGGACCTCCATCATGAAGATGAGAGCCTCGAAATCTCGATCGGATGAAGTGATAAAAGTCTAGTAAGATCTAACTAGTTTAGGTAGGAGATCAATTTAAAGCAAATATGGTACATGTAAATCATACCTGCTTAGGGACGAAATCCTTTAGAAGTATACTCAGGGAATAGTTCACACGGACCTCAACTACTGGCCGAGATCTGTCGCTAGAGATAGGTCACGTATAGGATAGTCAATACCCCCAATTATGACATTTAATGCGCAAATCTTGGTGTTTTATACCCAGATAAGACAAAATTCTAATTCATAGCTAATGTTGACTTGTATACTATAAATAGGGTCTCTTATGGCCAAATAAAAGATTCACAATCTTATGGGCCTAACACACCCAACAAATACTCTTACATTTATTTTTTGGCATTTACAGCTTGTTGGAATTGGTTTTGAAAATTGAATTTTAATGCTCTAGTTGGACCAATTTAATGGAGGGCAAAATGGTAATTTCCATGAGACTATGTGTAGTCGATGCGTTCTACTCGTGGAGTAGATCGTCACAGTATTTTTCGTTCTCAAAACCGAATTATGGTGAGTGAGAAATTAATTCCTAAAGTGGGGATATTAATACAAATATAATGATGTGGGTCCATGTGGGAGTAAGTTAAAAGAAAGAATCTTTTAACTATCCCACATTGGAAAAACTATGAAGAAATTCATAGTATATATATAGGAGTTTCATGATGGTATTCAAAATAGGCTAAGAGAGTCTCTCCCATTAGCCACGTGCGCGCGCGTGCCGCAGCCGCAGTCCGGACGGCCGCGCCGAGTCCGTGGACTTGGATCTTGGCAATTGGTCTTTGGGTGGTCTTTGGGCCTTTGGCCCACTCTCTATATCTTTTTAGAGACCCAAAAATGTGAAATGGGTCGACCCAATTGGTGACCCGGAATACCTGTGGATCGTCTATGTTAGCGATCTGAAGAAGCTCAATCCGAACGAAGTTAATCTGAATCGTTGGATGCTCCACGTCATCAATCCGGATCAGTAAGTGTATCTGATTCAAAATTTAAATACTTAAATATTTAAATTCTGGATAAGTTTAATACTGTGTCACTGCCACGTCATTGATCCTTGCGATCTATGATATGGACCGTCAGATCGTCCTCTAAAATTATACGAACCGTCGGATTGTCTTCTGGAAGGTTCCAGAGCAGTCCAGATTCATTGAGTCGGTTCCATATTATGTGCAGTCAGAACTGCCCACTAAGATCGTGGGAATATCTCCTACGTATCTTCAGATTAATCCCAACTGAGTCCTTTTTTGCATTTATAAATAGGAGAGTCCTACATACAATTTTTTTTTACGAAAATTAGTATCTCGAGTCCTCTCTCTCTCTTCTCTGTTTTAGCATATAGTCTGTTCAGTTCATACACTTCAAAAGTTCGTCTTTCCACTATGTTTAGCGGTGCTGCTATCACAGAGATGTAAACCGTTTTACCTTTGGGGACGAATACGTGTATCCTGTGAGCACTAGCCAGGACGTATTTCGTCTTGCGGGCAAAGGTTCACCTTGACTCGGTTTAGCACTCTGTCTATCATTTTCCAGTGTTTTCATAAAATCGTAGTTTTCTGTCATGTGTTATTTACATACCACTTTCAAAAATAACAATCGCAAGACGAAATATATATCTCACTAGATAAATTCTATGATGACTGATACTGGAAAATCCGTGGTTCCTCAGGATACTCCAAACCCTAATGGAGATAATCCTGTTGATACTACTGCTGCTGCGAAAACTCCAACCACACATACTAGTGGTTCATCTTCCATATACGTTGGTACTGTTCCTGTTGTCCCTGCGGGGTCATCAGTGAGTCTCTCCACTGGACTAGTGCCTGTAAGGCCTGTTATGGTACATGGAGAGAAACCCGAAAAATTTTCGGGTACTGACTTTAAAAGGTGGCAGAAGAAGATGCACTTCTATCTCACCACACTGTCAGTGGCAAAGTTCCTGGTTGAGGAATGTCCAGTGGTTTCAAAGGATGAAACTGACTTTAATCTGAGAGTCGCCTATGATACTTGGACTGATGGTGACTACCTGTGCCGTAACTACATCCTTAGAGGATTAATTAACGATCTGTACGAGGTATTCTGTGACATACCGACTGCCAGACAGTTGTGGACTGCTCTGGAGACTAAGTACAAAACTGAGGACGCTGGAACTAAGAAGTTCGTGGTAGCGTCTCTCTACGACTTCAAGATGGAGGACAATAAGTCCGTCGTTGAGCAAGTCCAAAAACTACAGATTTTTTTCCACAACATTGCTGCAGAAGGTATGGTTCTACCAGAATCGTTTTTTGTAGCTACTGTGATTGAAAAATTGCCCTCCTCATGGAAGGAGTTCAAGTCCTATCTGTTGAAGAGTTGGTTGTTCGTCTCAGAATTGAAGAGGACAATCGGAAGAGGGATGGAAAGTTCACCCCTGTTGAGGCCAAAGCAAATCTGATGGAAAAGGGAGGTCCATCAAAGAAGAGAAATAGGCCCAATGACAAGAAAGAGGGGAAGAATGCAACCCCTAATGCCAAGAATCAGTTTACTGGGAACTGCTACAACTGTGGAAAGCCCAATCATAGGGCTAATGAATGTCGTGCTCCTAAGAAATAAGACAAAGGGAAAGGAAAGGCTAATGTGAACCTAACTGGGGTCACAGACATGGATTTGTCATGTATGGTGTCTGAAGCCAATCTGACAGGCAATCCAAAATCATGGTATGTGGACACAGGAGCCACCTGCCATGTATGTTCTGAACAAGAAGCCTTCTCCACTTATTCTGCTGCAGAAGAGAGAAAACTGTTCATGGGAAACCAAGCCTCGTTTGAAGTGGCTGGTACAGGTGAAATTATTCTGAAGCTCACCTCAGGAAAAAAACTCAAGTTGAAGGATATGCTACATGTCCCAGACATCCGAAGAAATCTGATTTCAGGCTCGCTACTAGTTAGTCATCAATTCAAAATTGTATTCGAGTCTGACAAAGTCATACTTAGTAAGTTTGGACAGTTCCTTGGTCGAGGATATCTCGACAACGGGCTGTTCAAAATGTCAGCTATGGTTGTAAGCCGTAAAGGCACAATTTCAATGAATGAAAATGCATCTACTTCTGTTTATATTGCTGAGTGTTCCTCTTTATGGCATTGTAGATTAGGACATGTTAATTTAAATTCCATAAAGCGTTTAGTAAATTTAGATTTACTTAACTTTATCAATGTTGATACATCCAAAAGATGCGAAATTTGTGTCGAGGCTAAAATGGCAAAATTACCATTTAAATCGGTTGAAAGGAACACATCTCCTCTAGATTTAATTCACACGGATGTATGTGACTTAAAATTTGTGCAAACTAGAGGAGGAAAAAGGTATTTTATTACCTTTATTGACGATTGCACTAGATTCTCATATGTATATTTACTGCGAAGCAAAGATGAAGCGATAGAAGCTTTCAAACTATATAAAAATGAAGTAGAGAATCAATTGAGCACAAAAATCAAAGCAATTCGCAGTGATAGAGGTGGAGAGTATGTTGCTCCGTTTGAACAGTTGTGTGCTGAAACAGGCATTATACATCAAACAACAGCACCATACTCACCTCAATCAAATGGTGTTGCGGAAAGAAAAAACCGAACACTAAAGGAAATGATGAATGCTATGTTGATTAGCTCGGGTTTACCATAAAACTTGTGGGTGGAAGCCATTCTGTCGGCCAACCACATTCTGAATAAAATTCCACATAAAACTAAGGATCAAACACCTTATGAGATGTGGAAAAAGCTGAAACCTTAGTACAAATACCTCAAAGTGTGGGGGTGTTTGGCAAAGGTTGAAGTGCCCGGTCCTAAACAAGTTAAAATTGGCCCCAAGATGGTCGATTGTATCTTTATAGGACATGCACTTAACAGTAGTGCTTATCGGTTTCTGATTCATAAATCAGAAGTACCCGATATGTCAGAAGGCACTACAATTGAAACAAGGAATGCCATATTCTTTGAAAATATCTTCCCTTGCAGAAACAAGGAAGATGTGAGTTCAAACAAGCGAACTCATGAGGAAAGAAATGACATTGCAGAGCCTTCTACTCAAGAGAGTGAAGAGCCAAGACGCAGTAAAAGAGTAAGAATTGATAAGACCTTTGGTCCGGACTTTTTCACTTACGTGTTAGAGGAAGATGAACCAAAGTCAATCAAAGAAGCTATGTCTAGGCCAGATGCACCACTCTGGAAATAAGCTATCAACAATGAGATTGACTCTATTCTGCAAAACAATACGTGGGAGTTAGTAGACCTCCCTAAAGGTTGCAAGACCTTAGGATGCAAGTGGATCCTTAAAAGAAAATACAAAGCAGATGGATCAATAGATAAATATAAAGCCCGTTTGGTAGCAAAGGGTTTTAGACAAAAGGAAGCATATGATTTCTTTGATACATATTCACCTGTCACAAGAATAACTTCCATTCGTGTACTAATCGCGATTGCAGCTTTGCACAATCTAGAAATACATCAAATGGATGTTAAGATTGCCTTTCTCAATGGAGAAATAGATGTTGAAATCTATATGGATCAACCAGAAGGTTTCATTGCACCTGGGAACGAGAAAAAGGTATGCAAACTCGTTCGATCACTGTATGGACTTAAACAAGCTCCAAAACAGTGGCACTTGAGATTTGACAATATTATGTTGTCAAATGGGTTTCGTATTAATGAATGCGACAAGTGTGTGTATATAAAGAATACACCAAATGGATTTGTCATCGTATGTTTATATGTTGACGACATGTTGATTATGGGAAATAATCACAATGTCATAATTAATACGAAAAATATGTTAAACAAAAACTTTGACATGAAAGACATGAGATTAGCAGATGTGATTCTTGGAATCAAAATTGAGAAGACATCAAATGGAATATCTCTAACACAGTCTCACTATGTTGAGCAAGTATTGAGAAAATTCAATGCCTTAGACGATCCACCTGCTAAAACACCTCTTGAACTGAATGTTCACCTGAAAAAGAATAGGGGGGATCCAGTGGCTCAACTGGAATATGCAAGGATCATAGGAAGTGTGATGTACATTACTAATTGTACACGCCCTGATCTTGCATGCTCAGTGAACAAACTGAGTCGATTCACGAGTAATCCAGGAGTCGAGCACTGGAAGGCTCTTAAGAGGGTATTACGATACTTAAAGTATACCCTTGATTATGGGCTCCATTATACAAGGTATCCAGCTGTTCTTGAAGGATACAGCAATGCAAACTGGATATCCGACACTAAAGACTCATTTTCAACTAGTGGATATGTATTCACTATTGGAGGAGCAGCCGTGTCTTGGAAGTCTACAAAACAGACTTGTATAGCCCGTTCCACTATGGAATCAGAATTCATCGCTTTAGATAAAACCGATGAAGAAGCCGAGTGGCTTTGAAACTTTCTAGAAGACATTCTATGTTGGAACAAACCAGTACCATCAGTAATGGTACATTGTGACTGTCATGCTGCTATTGGAAGAGCTTTGAACAGTATGTATAACGGAAAGTCTAGACACATACGTCGTAGACACAATTCTGTTAGACATTTGATCTCAACTGGTGTTATATCCATTGTCTATGTGAAGTCAAAGGATAATATTGCGGATCCACTCACCAAGAGTATAAACCGAGATCAAATGAACAAGCTGATAGAAGGAATGGGTCTGAAACCCACAAACAGAACTAACACAGTGGTAACCCAACCATGATGACTGGAGATCCCAAGAACTTGGTTCAATGGGAAAACAAAACTGTGAAGGTTGTAAAGAAAACACTTGAGAAATATGATCATTTATGACAGCACGATATCAAGTGTTGAGACTCGTAACATGTGGTAAAGGTTAAGTTTTTGAAACTTTTAATGATTCCAGATAGAATGAGTATGACGGGATACTCAAATGGAGATCACCTATATAAATGAGAAGTGGGGGCCGCTTCGACCAAACATTTATGAATACAAAGGGCGTCCATGGCCAAAACGGACAAAAACATGAGAACAAACGAAGTCAAAACTGAGTTGTGTCTGCACTGTTGATTCGGTATACACTAAGGAGGACTAGTTCAAGGCACTGCGTTCACTAAGCCGCCGGTGTAAGACTACGGAAAGTTCAAGGCCACAAACCACTTATTCGGAAGCAATGAAGTTTCACATGAACTGAACTGTGTGTCTGCATTGTTTTAGGTGCGATTTCCACTCATGTGGGGAATTGTTGGAATTGGTTTTGAAAATTGAGTTTTAATGCTCTAGTTGGACCAATTTAATGGAGGGCAAAATGGTAATTTCCATGAGACTATGTGTAGTCGATGTGTTCTACTCGCGGAGTAGATCGTCACAGTATTTTTCGTTCTCAAAACCGAATTACGGTGAGTGAGAAATTAATTCCTAAAGTGGGGATATTAATACAAATATAATGATGTGGGTCCATGTGGAAGTAAGTTAAAAGAAGGAATCTTTTAACTATCCCACATTGGAAAAACTATGAAGAAATTCATAGTATATATATAGAAGTTTCATGATGGTATTCAAAATAGGCTAAGGGAGTCTCTCCCATTAGCCACGCTCGCGTGCGCGCACGCCGCCGCCGCCGTCCGTCCGGACGGCCAGCCGTGCCGAGCCGAGTCCGTGGACTTGGATCTTGACAATTGCTCTTTGGGTGGTCTTTGGGCCTTTGACACACTCTCTATATCTTTTTAGAGACCCAAAAATGTGAAATGGGTCGACCCAATTGGTGACCCGAAAAACCTGTGGATCGTCTACGTCAGCGATCCGAAGAAGCTCAATCCGAACGAAGTTAATCTGAATCGTTGCATGCTCCACGTCATCAATCCGGATCAGTAAGTGTATCTGATTCAAAATTTAAATACTTAAATATTTAAATTCCGGATAAGTTTAATACTGTGTCACTGCCACGTCATTGATCCTTGCGATCTATGATATGGACCGTCAGATCATCCTCTAAAATTATACGGACCGTCGGATTGTCTTCTGGAAGGTTCCAGGCAGTCCAGATTCATTGAGTCGGTTCCGTATTATGTGCAGTCAGAACTGTCCACTAAGATCGTGGGAATATCTCCTACGTATCTTTAGATTAATCCCAACTGAGTCCTTTTTCGCATCTATAAATAGGAGAGTCCTGCATACGAATTTTTTTTACAAAAATTAGTATCTCGAGTCCTCTCTCTCTTCTCTGTTTTAGCATATAGTCTGTTCAGTTCATACACTTCAAAAGTTCGCCTTTCCTCTATGTTTAGCGGTGCTGCTATCACAGAGACGTAAACCGTTTTACCTTTTGGGGATGAATACGTGTATCCTGTGAGCACTAGCCAGGACATATTTCGTCTTGCGGGCAAAGGTTCACCTTGACTCGGTTTAGCACTCTGTCTGTCGTTTTCCAGTATTTTCATAAAATCGTAGTTTTCTGTCCTGTGTTATTTACATACCACTTTAAAAAACAACACAACTTTCGTAGCATTAGATGTTCTTCATTCAATAGTCAGTTACGTGTTCTTCAACACACCTAGTGACTTTATTGAATGCTTCAAATATTTATTATCCTAAATTTTTGCCACATTAACTCTCCACTCAACATTTTTAAATATTTAGGATTCAAAAATCAACGCTAGAAGAAGAGTATCTTAATCTCAATTTTCTCAAAAATAGCTTAGAAAACTTGAAGACCATTCACTATTTTACAAGATGTCAGCCTAATTTGCAGATCTTTACTACTTTACTCTTTCCAATGGAAAAATTCAAATCAAAAGCTATCATATTACCTGTCCAAAAGTAATTCCCTCAAGGCACTCACTTCCCGCTACTACGACCATGACAACCCCTCCTGTTGCGGTGGCCATAACATCGAGGCCAACTATGCTCGCTCCGATGCCACAAGAGATATCCTCCACATCTCTATGCAAGCGTTTGATATCCTTGGGCATAGTTAGTAAGCATGAGGTGAAAAAGTCAAACTCATGTGATTGAATTGTATTAGTCAGATTCAATACTATTATATAAGTATAATATTACATGTTAAACGCTAATCAATAAAATAAACATATTAAAACATTAAAAATGTCACAGGATAATAACACAAATAATTTAATATAATCAGTACTAAATATATAAACTAGATCAATACAAATAGGGGTGAGATAGATCAAGTCAAGCAGAGCTTCTCAAGAAAAGTCTAAGCTAATTATGTAGGTGTTACACTCGAGTTTGAATTGTAACATGTAATAGTCATTTTTAGTTGGTTCAAGTCTGACCTTTTATAAATTATTGTTACACAGTAAATATATATGGAGTTATGTGGTCAATGATTGTAGAGATGCTAAAAGGACTGTGACCATAAGATCGACTCATTTAAACTGTTAAAAACAAGGTTTAAGACAATTATTTTTTAGGACCATTTAAACAAGGACCGTTTTGGCGCTAGACCATTTTGCCCGAGCCGTATAGGGTTGGACTAGAGCAAGTTTGATTAGCTCGTTTAATATTTTTATTTAACTTTTAATATAATTTTATGATAATTTTACTAATAAATTATTTTTAATATTGTATATATTTTAGATATAATATGAGTTAAAAGATACTCACTCCGTCTTGTAGGAATTTACACCTTACAAGATGACACATTTTTTAAGAAACATGTATTTTATATATAAAGTAGTGTGTTGGTCCCGAAACGAGTTAAATCAGTGTATGGGGGGGGGGGGAATACACTGATGTCAGATTTTTCTGAAAGACTCAGAA
>JAPKLY010000166.1:0-85870 GCA_026898435.1 Prunella vulgaris | reverse complement strand
TGCTTCAGGCCATAAAGGGCTTTCTTCAGGTGGTATACTTTATTACCAACTTCGAATCCAGGAGGTTGCTCAACATACACCTCTTCATTCAGTACACCATTCAGAAAAGCACTCTTTACGTCCATCTGATACACCATAAGAAAAGTATGACCCCCTATTTTCTGAAAAAAATTATATAGAAGTGTTTTCTTTCGATCCTTACCAAAATTTGATTTTGTCAACATGATTATTTTCATCTGAGTGTGTGTATAAATCCAAAGATATTTTCATATGTTTAAGATTTTTTCCCTGAAAAATAATGCTAGCTTAAGAGGGTAGATGAAGTTGTAAATGATCTAACAAAAAATGAATGTTACACTATGGTTGAGTT
Source organism: Prunella vulgaris (assembly GCA_026898435.1). Classification (NCBI taxonomy): domain Eukaryota; kingdom Viridiplantae; phylum Streptophyta; class Magnoliopsida; order Lamiales; family Lamiaceae; genus Prunella; species Prunella vulgaris. The sequence goes on along the minus strand of JAPKLY010000166.1, from coordinate 85,500 downwards.
AAGGAGTATATATATATAACTGGTATGGCGTTGGAATATTATGGTATACCATAAACTTTCAATCCAAAGAAAGAGAAGACTAATTGGCCCCTGATTTGTTGAAGCAGAAATGGCTGAATCATCCTCCCGAAATCTGGGAAAAGATTTTGATAAAATTGTTGGTACACCGGCAAGCGTGAATGTTCTGACTATAAATGTGGTGGAAGATGATGCTCCGGGTGTGAACCCGACTTCTAAGGACACACCTCTGATCTCAGTGACTTCTGAGCATCTGAAAACTTTGATCCAAACAGCGGTAGATAGTGCTCTATCTGCCCGAGTGCATGAAGCCAGAACTCCAATAGGGGAGCATATGCTCAACCCAGAGATGCCCCCTCCAGTCGGAGTTGAGAACATTAAGGCAGGGAAGCCGGAAATCAGACCTCGGGTTGAACCTGTGGTCAGAACTCAGAGCATGCCAAAAAAATAGGGCTTGGAATGTGCCCGGAAAAAATATGGCCTGGAACGTGCCCGGCAAAAATAGGGCCTGGAATGTGCCCAACACATTGCCCCCCCTTGGGAGACGTCCCGGGGGAGGATGATGTGAGAACCAGATTGGGCAGAACAGCTGCAGACTGATCTGCCGCCAGAGAAGGGAGAGTTGTCACCAGAACTGGTACTCGGTGCTCACGTTTAGTGGACTGTGATGGGGGAGATTCAGAGGAAGAAGATGTTGAATCGACAGCTAAAATGGTTGCAAATCGAGAATATGCTTCCTTGAAAAGAGATCTAGAAACGATCAAGAAATATTATGAAAAAGTGGAGAAGAAATCACTTAGATTTGAGGGGTCTCCATTCACTGAAGAGATCCTCTCAGATCCTCTGCCTGGAAATTTTAAAACTCTGAACTATGAGTATGATGGGACAACAGACCCACAAGATCATCTGTTAAGATTTGAGAATGGAGCTCTGCTTCATAGATATTCTGAGGGTGTAAAATGTAGGGTGTTCCTCACCACCTTGACCAAGTCAGCACAGAAGTGGTTCAGCCAGTTACCAGTGAAGGAGCTTCGTAATCTTTTCTTGCACCAATTTGCTAGTGCTAGAAAAATTGCTAAGACCTTGCTCTACCTACTGTCTCTAAAGTAGAAACCGCACGAAAGCTTGAGAGATTACATTACACGATTTAATGAGGCAGCCCTGGAGGTACCCTCTACCTCAGATGAGGTGAAAACCAATGCCTTAGCCCAAGGCTTGGTAGATGGAGTTTTTTTTCAAATCTCTTGCTAAGAAGTCTCCAGCATCATTTGATGAACTTCAAGAAAGAGCAGACAAGTATATAAATTTAGAAGAAGCTAGAAGAGCAAAAAGGGAAGAAAGTTGTACTAAAAAAGAGCAGAGAAAAAGAAAGAGGCCGATAAAAAGAAAGTGGCATCACCAGAGAAGTGAAGGGGTGTCAAAGAAAAAGGAAAGACGGAGAGATTTGACACCTATACTCCACTAGTGCTACAACCATCAGAAATGTTGGAAGTAGTAGCTGAATACCCGGGTTTTAAGTTCTTTTTTTTTCAACCAAAAAGAGAGCTTGCAACCCTAGGTCAGAGTTTTATTGCAGATTTCATAATGACTATGGTCATGAGACAAATGAATGCAGAAATCTGAAGGATACAATCGAGAGATTGATCAGAGAGGGGCATCTGGCCGATTTTTTTAAGAAATAAAAAGAAAGAAGCATATATCCTCAAAAATGGAAAGAAACGGCAGAGAAAGGAAAAGAAGCAATGGAACCACCAAGGAAGGATGGCCCTGGATTTAAAAGAGGAAACATTCAAATGATAGTGGGTGGCCCAGCTAATGGAGACTCCAATAGAACAAGAAAAGCATCGGTGCGATCCGCCCATCTCTGGATGAACAGAGCCGAACATGAAGTTGAAAGATTGAGTAAGGCACCTTGTATTCAATTTGGGCAAGAAGATGAAATCTCAGTTCAGAGACCGCATAATGACACCCTAGTGGTAACCATGGAGGTAGGAGGATGTGATGTAGCCAGAATCTTTGTGGATACAAGCAGTTCCACATATATCATTTTCTATGATTGCTTAAAGAAAATGAATTTGAACATAGAGCCCAAGACAGTTGATACCGCCCTCTATGGATTTACTAGAGGAGCCATTCATCCTAAAGGGCAAGTCTCTCTTCAAGTGAGAATGGGGAGTCCACCTTATGCAGTGTGAAAATGGTGAACTTTTTGGTGGTGGATGCCCCATCGTCTTACAATGTGATCTTAGGACGACCCTCATTGAATCTTTTTCAGGCCGTGGTTTCTACTTACCACATTGATAGTTTCAATATGAGCATATCATATTAATACATCAATAAGTTACAAAGAATGAAGGAAAATACCTAGTATTCTCCTCCAAAGGGGCTGGAAACTGTGTTGTTTCCAACTCTGGCTCTTTTCGTCCACTGCGCTCTGCCTTCTCCGTTAATCTGCAACAAAGTCGGGCCGGAAAGGTTTCCTGCATCGACCCTCCGACACTCAAGTCAGTATTAGACCACCATGGATGTAACAGTAACGAAAATGTAAAGAAAATATCTGAAGGTGAGTGAATTGTTGTCCAAGAATGTCTAAGTGTGCTATTTATACCCTTTCCTTCATAAAGAGAGGGTAGGCAGGTCATTTTACATCTTTGGGACCACAAGGAGTGGTACACCCAAGTAGTGGAGCATGGCTACACTGCAAAGGTACGCATAGAGTGGACACATGGCACCAGCTTAGTGGCTTCCCTATACTTGATTGATCCTTCCGTGGGATTTAGGCGGCCACATACACCTAGCATGTTGTACTTCCCAGGAAAGCGACGTTTACCCTCAAAGATCCATCCACTGCATCCTGATTTGAGGGTTACCATACACACATGGTGTCTGGGCCCGATAATATGGTCAACCTCTCACCTCTAGACAGGGGTCGGAGGTGACATAGCAATCGTTCGCTATGCTCATGTCGTATCTCTCCTTATTCTGACCTCTGGGCTCTCCGGAGGTCCCCTTATCATCTATCCAGGAGCCCACATGCCACCAGTCTTTGGGTCTATGTGCTAAGATTAGGCCCGATGGGCTCTCAGTTGTTGTGTCTGGGGTGTGGACTATTTTGTCCACATCAACTACTCCCCCCTATTCCGAGTGGAACACCTCCTAGGGTGTTTCCGTGGAATATCTCTTCTCTCTGTCTCTTTCTTCATTCCTTTTGAAATGAGATTACCATTTCTACCCTGATTTAATGTTTGCAGGGTTTCAACTTCCCGCCCTCGGTTTTGAGCAGTCGCTTCGTTATCCCAGCCGTCTGTCCGCTGTGATTTTTCGCTTGCCAAGATTATGGCCTTACACGTGTCCCATGAAAGGACACCGATTCCTGTTCACCATTACCTTTTCCCCATAAAGTGGCTTTTCTCATTTCCTACCCAGGGGTAATTTCTTCTTTCTTCCCTGTTCTTCTCGATTCGTAATCGCTTGGTGTGCTCTACCAAAATAGGTAAAGGGTTTCTTCTGATCGAGGGTTTTGACCAGACACTTCTTTGTGCTTCTCACCTCCGACGAATCAATTCCAGTGAGGTATTTTCACATCTCTTCTCTGCTTATCATTCTCTGCATGCTAGATTTTTTATTGTTATTATTTTTCTTCCCGTCAACTAGTTTCTTAAGTTTGTCGGCTTACGCTATGTCTAAGGCCTCCCGCTTCTCCAGCGAATCTTGCCCTAATAGCTCTTCCGTGAACTTTTCTCATTCCCACTCTTCGAACCGTCCCCCTTCGACGGTTCTGGGACTTTCTGTTCAAAACCCACGCTCTACTCCTATCTCTACTCGCCCAGTTAGGGTTGTTCCTGAGGGGAGTAGGTCTCGTTGGAATGACATTTCTCGTCAGACGAATTTGAATTTAGTTGAATTTGAGTGTGTTAAGGAGATTTTGGGTCCCCATCCTGATTTCCTAGTGGATCTTCCAGGGGCCGATGAACGTCCCAATCACTTATCTTTCCCTTCCTTAGCCTTTTGGTTTGCTCAAGTGCACGCTGGGCTCCATTTTCCAGTACACCCTTTCCTGTCTCGGGTATGCGATCTTTACGGGATTCCTCTTAATCAGATCATTCCCACTTCCATCCGTCTGCTACTGGCCTTCTTCTTCATTATGAAGGCGAATGGTGGGAGCCCTACTCCTGAGATCTTTTACTCTTGCAACGATCTCAAGAGGATAGATGATTTTTATTACTTTAGTTCTAGGCGTCAGGGCCTAGCACATTTCGTAGGTAAGCCCCCCAGTGTCGATGGGCATTGGAAAGACAACTATTTCATTGTAACTCCCCGCTCTGGTACATGACCTTTCCCTTGAGAGGGATGGCAATATAAAACACCAAAGCCCTCTACTCCCACTCGTCCCCTTGAAGAGGTGATTTCCCTCAAGGATCGGGGTGTTATGGTTCGCCTAAACTGGCTTGTTTCTGAGCTGGGTTATCCCCGGATTTTTGGTCTTCTTCGTGAAGATCATGTTCTATTTCACTTTGGGTTCTCGAACCAGAAGCCTTCTGCGCATTCTACGACTGGTATTCCCTTGTTTTTCTTTGCTATTGAGATTTCTTTTATCCTGTATGATTTCATGATAGCAACTTGTTTTGTCTAAGGTATGGGCTGGAAAAACGCTCTCATCCTCGAGGATGATGATGTTCAAGAAATCACCCCTGCTGCTTAAGTTGGTGATTCCAAGGGTGCGGGCCCTTCTACTAAGGCTGTTGTTACTGAGGAAGGTTCTTCCTTCGCGTCTACTGTTTCTGCTCCGGCTTCTGCGACTATTAAGAAAGATTAAGAGGGAGATCCCCCGGCCAAGCCCCATGAAAAGAGCAAGAGAGCTTCTTCATCCTCTGCTCTCAACAAAGCTGCTTTGAAAAGGACTCGATATTCCAAGCACCAAGCTTCTCGGGCAGACGCCCAAGAGGAAGTTTCTTCTGAGGTTCCTGCTGCTGACTCATTCGTGGCCTCGAAGGAGAAGGAGAACTTAGCTTTTCTGAAAGGCTTGAAGTCTCCTCAGAGTTTTCCTGGTCTCTCTAGCTTGCCTGCCAGTCTTCTTCGGCCTATGGCACATCAAAAGCTAGTCGAGGTATATTTGTTCAACACCTTCCTTTTATTCACATGACTTCTGCTTCTAGTTATAGGTTCTAATTAGCTTACTTTCCTCTTTGTTTCCAGTTTCTGAATCTGCAGGCCTTTCTTCTGGAAAGTGAGGATTCTTCTTCCCTTGATTCTCTTCGCCGGGATCTCGAGGGCAAGGGTCAAGAGCTGGCCGCAGCCCTTCAAGAGCTGGGCCTTGTTCGCATACAAAATTCCGAAAAAGACGCTCAACTGAAAGATCTTGAAGGGAGGCTAGCTGGCGTTGAAGCACAGCTTGAAGGTGAATATGCGAGGGTTTACATCAGGGTATTGAGCTATGTCGCGGCTTCTGACGACTGCTTTGGGGCAATCGTTCTTGAAGGAAATGCACGAAGGGTTGCTGGAGGCTTATCACGGCAGTTCTCATTTCCTAGAGAACATGGCTCCCCATGTCAGTCATTTCCTCCGTCATGGATTCAAATCAGAGGAGAAGGGCTTTACTGAGAAGCTCGACATGTCTCGTGCTAAAGAGGATGTCACTCATTCTCCCCATTTCAAAGGTGACCCCAATATTCCTGTGGACTTTCCTTGGTATCTTCCTGTTATGAAAAAGGTATTTCTGCTGCTGTCCAGGGAGGGCTCTTTGGACCCTGCACTCCCCCCCAGCCGATCCCATGATCTACGACATCTCATCTGTTGAGGACTCCGCTCCTCTAGCTGATACTGGGGCAACACCTTCTGTGCCCGATGGGGGCAATGATATTTGATCATGGCAGGTTTGTTTCTTTTGTTTTTCTGAAAACAATATTACTTATTCTGGGACCTGCGTGTCCTTTCCAGAGCGTGTGTGCTCCTTTTGAACACTTAACTTGTTGTTTATACTTTCTGCTGCCCTATGTTGACAACATTTTCTTTTTCTGGGCCTATGCTTCTCTTTCTATTCGTTCTAATTGTGCATGTTTTTATTCCAAATATTTGATATCTTGTTTTTCATGATGTGACTTGTGATGGAACTTGTATTTTTACCACTTGGCAAGAGGTGCGGGTTATTGGCGATAGTATACGTCTTTCTCCCTTCAAAAAATATTTATCTGCTACTAAGATAAATTTTCCAAAATTCGTTTTCACAATTGGGAGGTCAGAGAGCAAAAACTTGTGCTCTTCTCCCTTCAAAAAACATTTATCTGTTTCTAAGATAAATTTTCCAAAATTCATTTTCACAACTGGGAGGTCAGAGAGCAAAAACTTGTGCTCTTCTCCCTTCAAAAAATATTTATCTGTTTCTAAGATAAATTTTTAAAAAATTCATTTTCATAACTGGGAGGTCAGAGAGCAAAAACTTGTGCTCTTCTCCCTTCAAAAAATATTTATATGTTTCTAAGATAAAATTTTCAAAATTCGTTTACGCTGCACGGCCCCCCAGAGCTAACAATCAAGGCTCCGGTGGACCCCATTCATTGAATTCGAAAAAGTTCTGCCATGTTTACATGATATACATGGGCTTTTGATTGAAAGCGAGGTTGAAATACGTACGCCTAAATCCACTTAGGCATAATATTTCTTTAAGTTAGCAATTTTCCAATGACGAGGCATTTCATTGTCATTCTCATCCTTGAGCTCATAGGCTCCTCCTCTGAGCACTCGAGAGATCACATATGGACCTTCCCAGTTGGGTTCCAGTTTTCCAGTTGGTTTCAATGCATCTGCCCTTCTAAGAACTAGGTCCCCCTACTCTAGGTTCCGACCTCTGACCTTCTGACCATAGGCAGCTTTCATTAGCCTTTTGTATTTTTCTATTTTGAGCTTTGCAATTTCTCTCTCTTCTCCCACCAGATCCATATTCTCTCTTCTCAATCTTTCATTCTGTTTTTCCTCGTAATTCTGGATTCGATGAGTTTCCATCCCAATCTTAGCGGGTATCACTGCTGTGGTTCCATATACCAGGTTCAAAGGTGTTTCACCTATAGCCGTTTTGGAACCAATTCTGTAGGCCCAGAGAACAGAGTCCAGCTCGTCAGCTCAGCTTCCTCTGGCCCCTTCGAGCTTGGCCTTAATCCCATTCACTAGCTTGAGGATGTGCTACCGACACCCAGCGCTGCCTGATCCCCATTTCCTCGCACCATTTTTGTACTCTAGCTCCCGTGAACTGTGTTCCATTATCAGATACCAGGATTCTAGGTATTCCAAATCGACAGCAGATATTTTTCCATAAGAATTTGATGATAGATGTTTCATCTATTTTCTGGACAGCCTCTGCCTCTGCCCATTTACTGAAGTAGTCCACAGCAACAATTAAGAAAGCCTTTCCTCCAGAAGCCACTGGGAACTTTCCCACTATATCTACTCCCCATTTATCAAATGGGCATGGGGAGTACATAACCCCCAACTCTTCAGCTGGCACATGTATGAGAGGACCATGCCTCTGACACATGTCGCACCTCTTAACCAATTCTTTTGCGCCCCTGATCAGAGTTGGCCAGAAGTATCCGACTCTTAATGTTCTGCGAACTACATCTCTGGCCCCTGTGTGGCTACTGCCACATCCTTCATGTATCTCTCTCAGTACATAATTGCCTTCTCTGGGCGAGAGGCATCTCAGGTACGGTTGAATAAATGATCTCTTGTATAGGTATTCACCTATCATACAAAGTTTTGCATATGTTGCTTTCTTCAGGGCGTAATATACTTCTAACCTCTGCCCAGTTTTCAGGAAATGTATAATAGGAAGTCTCCAATCTTCTCATGTTTCTACTGCTCCCACTTTAGGGGAGATCATACTACTTTCAGCCCTGACCAGGGTGATCTTTCCTTTAGCCCGTTCGGCAGAACTTGCCATTTTGGCCAGATAATCAGCCCATCGGTTCCCGCCTCTGAGTACTTGCTCTATCCGTAATTCTTCAAACTTTCCTTTCAGTTGTTCCGCCAGTTCTGCGTACTTAACCATCTTCTCATTCTTTTTCTCATACGTTCCTAACAGCTGCTGGGTGACTAGTTGGGAGTCGGAGTATATCACTGCCCTCTGAGCTCCCAACTCCCAAAGCGACTTCATTCCTCTGATCACAGCCTCATATTCTGCTTCGTTGTTCGAAGTTTTGAACTCAAATCTTACTGCAAATTGCAACACTTCTTTTTCAGGAGTAAAGATCAAAATCCCCACGCCGCACCCTTCGAGTGTGACGGAGCCATCTACATATGCTTTCCAAATTCCCACCTCTCGCTTCTGAGTCGTTTCCTGGATAAAGTCCGCTCTGGGCTCAAGCTCTACATCATACTCTCCCAGTTCTACAGCCCACCTAACCATTCTTTCCGAGAGGTCAGGTCTGCCCATAATCTTCTGAAGTGGCAAGTCAGATCTGACCACCACCGTGTGGGACAAGAAGTATCGTCTTAGCATTCTGACCGTCACTATCACGGCCAATGCCGATTTTTCAATTTCAGAGTATCTCAACTCTGCTCCCTGCATGATTTTGCTTACGTAGTAAATGGATAATTGTTTGTCCCCCTCTTCTCGTAGGAGAACAGAGCTCAGAGCGTAATCTCCTACGGAGAAGTACAAGTACAATACCTCTCCTGGTACTGGTTTAGTCAGCAACGACAATTCTGCTAAGTGAGTTTTCAAATCCTCAAATGCCTCTGGCACTTGGCATCCCACTCAAACTTTGCTCCCTTCCTCAGGATCTTGAAAAAATGGAGGCTTTTCTCTGCAGCCCTGGAGATGAATCTGCTCAGAGCTGTGATTCTTCCGTTCAACCTCCGCGTCTCCCTTAAATTCTTAGGGGGTTGCATCTCTAAAATGGCCTATAGTTTTCCTGATTAACTTTTATCCCTTCCGGGGTCACAACATACCCCAAGAATTTGCCTGTTCTCATAGCGAAGGAACACTTGGCTGGATTGAGCCGTATCTGATAAGCTCTCAATACTCCGAATACCTCCTCCAAATCAGAGGCGTGATCCCCCTCTTTAATGTTTTTCACAAGCATGTCGTCCACATATACCTCCATGTTCCTTCCAATCTGCTTCTTAAACACAAGATCAACCATCCTCTGATAGGTGGCCCATGCGTTCGTCAGGCCAAAAGGCATCTTTACGTAACCATAGGTCCCGCATGAGACTACAAAATAAGCTTGGGGTACATCTGCAGGGTCCATCCATATTTGATGATACCCTTGGTACGCATCCATCATTGACAAAAGCTCACACCCAGAGGTTGAATCTACTAATTGATCGATTCGGGGCTGTGGGTAGTGATCTTTGGGACAAGCCCTATTCAGATCACGAAAATCTATGCACATTCTTCAGCTTTCGCTTCCCTTGGCTACCATCACAGCGTTGGATAGCCACTCAGGGAACTGTACTTTCACAATATGTTTTGCTTTCAACAATTTATCGACCTCGGCTCTGATAACCTTATCTTTCTCTGGGCCGAATTGCCTCAATTTCTGCTCTACAGGTCTTGCCTCTGGGCTGACATTCAAGCGGTGTAACGCCACAGCTGGGTCAATACCCATTAAGTCTTCCGGCTGAAACGTTAAAAGGTCTGCATTCTTCCTCAGGCACCTAATCACAGCCTCAGCTGTTTCATGTGTCATCTGGGTTCCAATTCTTGTGGTGAATCCCACTTTATTTTGGAATAATTCTATTGGCATGAGCTCCTCTCTGGGATGCATCTGCATTTCTGGCTCGTCTTCTTCTAACTCCGCAAATTTCATCTTTTTTCCAAACGAGTCCTCTCCCCTGTCAGCTCTCAGGGTATCTCTGGCTACTTTCTTCACAGTTTCGATGTAACATTTCCGAGAGCAGAGTTGATCCCCTCTGAGCTCTCCCACATCAATTCCTACCAGGAATTTCAGCTTCAGGTGGTAAGTAGATACCACAGCACGGAAGACATTCAGGGAAAGCCTCCCTAATATGACGTTGTATGATGACGGTGAATCTACTACTAGGAAGTCTATCATTTTCACATTGAACAGGTGAGGCGTGCCCAGCCTGACCTGAAGTGTGACCCGTCCTCTGGGATGTATGGCTCCTCCAGTGAAACAAAAGAGGGCAGTGTCCACTGGTTCCATTCTTACATTCAAATTCATTTTCTCAAAGCACTCTTGGAATATAATATCCGCAGAGCTGCCTGTGTCCACAAATACCCTGGCTACGTCATAACCACCTATTTCTGTGGTTATGACCAGTGCATCATTATGTGGCCTCTGGGCGAGGATCTCATCTTCGGCCCCAAATCTGATCACCTGGGTGTCTTCCTCCATATTCACCTGTCTGACATTTCCCTCCTCCCAGAATTGTGTACTTCTGAGAGAAGCTTTCCTAGCTCGATTTGAGTCTCCATCAGTGGGTCCTCCCACTATCATTTGAATGAAACCCCTCTTACCTCTAGGGCCATCCTTTCTCAGGGGCTCAATAACCTCCTTCCCTTTTTCTCCAACCTCTTTTCTCTTGAAGTGGTGCCTATCTCTTTCTTTTTTTACGAACTCCGCTAAGTGTCCGCTCCGAATTAGCCTTTCAATCGCATCTTTTAGATGCCTGCAGTCATTCGTTTCATGCCCAAAGTCGTTGTGATATCGGTAATAATGTTCAGACCTGGGATTTTTTGGCCCATTTCTAGTAGTAGAGGGAAACTTAAACCCTGGGTGGTCAGCTACTACCTCCAACATCTCCGCTGGCTATAAGGTCAGAGGAGTATATGTCTCAAACCTCTTAGGCCAGGCTTTCTCTTTTCCACCCTTTCCTTTCTCGGGTGTACTCCTTTTCTTTTCAGGCTCTTTCCTTTTATCGGCATTTCTCTCCTCTCTTTTCATACCTCTGGCTTCTTCCAAATTTATATATTTATCAGCTCTGACATGTAGTTCGTCAAAAGACTCAGGTTGTTTCTTAGCTAAGGATTTGAAGAAATCCCCGTCTACCAGCCCTTGAGCTAGGGCATTCGTTTTAACCTCGTCAGAGGTGGAAGGTACTTCTAAAGCTGCTTCATTGAAATGAGTAATATATTCTCTCAAACTTTCTTGTGGCCTCTGCTTCAAACTGAGTAGGTACAGGAAAGTCTTAGCTATCTTTCTAGCATTAGCAAACTGGTGTAAGAACAGATCACTGAGCTCTGCAAAAGAATGAACGGAACTGGAGGGTAATTGGCTGAACCATTTCTGAGCCGATTTCGTTAAAGTTGTAAGGAATACACGACATTTAACCTCCTCTGAATACTGATGCAACAAAGCTCCATTCTCAAATCTCAATAGATGGTCTTGGGGATCAGTCGTCCCGTCATACTCATAATTCAAAGTCTTGAACCCTGAAGGCAAGGGATCAAAGAGAATATCATTTGTAAGGGGCGAACCCCCAGGGCGGATCCCAGATTTGACTGTTTTCTCACAGTGCTTTTTAATAGCTTCCATCTCTTTTTTCAGAGAGGCTAGTGCATGATTGGCAGTGGCCACAGCAGCCGATTCAACTGCCTCCTCAGAGTCATCTTTGTACTCAACCAGTCTAGAATTTCTCGCATCTCCTTGACTAGCTCTGACTTCTGCCCTATTATCCCTGGCGACTGATACGCCGGCAGCTGCTCTGCCAATTCTGGTTCCAACATTACCATCCTCCGGGACGTCTCCCGAGGGATGAGGTAATGTGGCGGGCACGCTCCGGGCCCTAAATTTTGGCACACTTCGGGTCCCAATGGCTCGAGCCTGGGACACGCCCGTGGCCGTATATTCTTTTCTACCCACTATCTAGGGTATTTTCAGATTCAAAGTCGGGGCCTCTTGCCGACCATTCATTTCTGCTATCTGACCCGTCAGGGCATCATTCACTGCTGACTGAATGAGTGCCCTGAGAGTATCCGCGGACAGGGATATCACAGATGGATTACCAAGTGGCATATCCATTGGAGGGATGGAGGCATGCTAGGCTGTCACCACTGGAGAGTTAACGCTCGCCGGGGTGTTCACAGCTACCTCGAAATCCATACCCAAATTGCAAGGGTTGGGATTAGTCATTTCTGCAATAAGTTATCATATTAGTTGCATGTTCTTTCACAAGTAACAACCATACAAAGATGATTAACCTGATCTTACGAGTATTTTCGACAGAGAAGCACTGTGGTTCTCTGACCTCTCGAGGTTGATCATATTTATATCCGCAAGAAAAGCATGAACTCAAAAGTTGACAAACAATTAATATTTTCATATTGTTCAACAACCTTGAATACATGGTTCAGCCAAAAAGGTGAACACTAGACATCTTAACCTAAGAATACACGCAAAGATCTTCTTACCCTTTAATGAAGCAATTTTGTAACAATAAACTTTCCTTCATTGACGGTTTTACTATTCATTTCAGAGACATATTATGGACATCTAACATGGTCATTCTCATCCTATATCAGCAGGAAGCAAATGTCCTTCCCACTTTTGTGTTCTATTCTTGATATGTGTGGAATATTTTCTATAATCATGCAATCCATTCAGATATATGAAGAATCAGTTGTAAAACAGCTAATCGCAACTCATTCACACCATTTTCATGCTTACAATTTCAGATCCAGACACATAAACATCAGATCTATTTTATTTTTGCTAAGATAAGCAGGTTGCTGTCAAGATTCTTCATCATATATGGATTTTATAATGGGAAACTCACGCCATAACTCATAAACGTTCCCACAGACGGCGCCAGATGATAGTTTCAATATGAGCATATCATATTAATACATCAATAAGTTATAAAGAATGAAGGAAAATACCTAGTATTCTCCTCCAAAGGGGCTGGAAACTGTGTTGTTGTCCAAGAATGTCTAAGTGTGCTATTTATACCCTTTCCTTCATAAAGAGAGGGTATGCAGGTCATTTTACATCTTTGGGACCACAAGGAGTGGTACACCCAAGTAGTAGAGTGTGGCTACACTACAAAGGTACGCATAGAGTGGACACATGGCACCAGCTTAGTGGCTTCCCTGTACTTGACTGATCCTTCCGTGGGATTTAGGCGGCCACATACACCCAGCATGTTGTACTTCCCAGGAAGCGATGTTTACCCTCTAAGATCCATCCACTGCATTCTGATTTGAGGGTTACCATACACACATGGCGTCTGCGCCCGATAATATGGTCAACCTCTCACCTCTAGACAGGGGTCAGAGGTGACATAGCAATCGTTCGCTATGCTCATGTCGTATCTCTCCTTCTTCTGACCTCTGGGCTCTCCGGAGGTCTCCTTATCATCTATCCAGGAGCCCACATGCCACCAGTCTTTGGGTCCATGTGCTAAGATTAGGCCCGATGGGCTCTCAGTTGTTGTGTCTGGGGTGTAGACTATTTTGTCCACATCACACATGAAATTAAAATTCCCGATAGGAGAGGATGTACACATGAAATTAAAATTCCCGATAGGAGAGGATGTAGCTGAACTGGTTGGAGATCAATACTGTTCTAGGAAGTGTTACGTGGAGACGGTCAAGAAAGCAGCCCAATATACCCGAGGAGATGATACTAGAGGAGATGACCCAATGGGAAAAAGAATGAAAAAAGCTGAACTGAAGGAAGAACAGCCGGAAATGTAGATTCAAGCTGAGGAAGAGCTTATGCCAGTGGAACTATGTCGTTGCTCGATGATTACACTTGATTTACTATTTTTTTGGGTATTTTATAAGCTTGCAAATTAATACAAAATATTTGAATAATGTAAATTGCTATGAAAATTTGAAGGGGGAGAACATATAAGAACGTTAGGGAGGACATATAGAAATTGGAGAGAGAATTTGAGAATATTTTCTGCATATTTCCCATATGTCAAAAGGTATTACCTATAACAAACTAATGGGCCCAAAGCCACTTTAGAAAATAAAAGAAAAACAAGTACTAAATTGTAAATAAACATAAGTTTGTGATTTTTTGCTGAAATAAAATATTTTGGCAGCAACACATGTACGCATAAGAACCTTAAATGATAATTGATCAAACTGTTGGATAAAAGCACAGCTCCTACTTCTGGCAAGTGTACTTTGGATATGTGATTAACCCAAAATCATTTCCTTCTTTTTCTCTCTTCAAAGCTTCTTTCCAGAACACTCCAAATTACCTCTATTTACCTTTTCTTCATCTCCACTTTGCCCAGCCTTATTAATCATGTCATTCTTAATATTTGATGTCACTGTGTTCATGACATTACTCCCGGGGTGGAAGAATCCTTGTCCCCAAGGATCGAACGCCAAAAATTTCTTCCTGAGAAAGGTGGTATCCTCTATAGATCTAATACTCCAATCAGAATAAACCCACAAAACACTAACCTGCGATTGTTTCGTTAGTGCAGATGAGGGTTCAAGAACTGGAGCAATGGAAATCGGAGAAATCTGAAAATTCCCGTCGACATCAACCGGTGACAATTGTTTCAGAGGTATGTGTTTTTCACCAATGTGCTTCTTTAGGAGAGATACATGAAATACTGGGTGGATTTTAGAATTAGGAGGAAGATCCAATCGGTAGGCAACGGGACCAATTTTCTAAAGTATTTGGTAAGGGCCAAAATACTTAGAGGATAATTTCAGGTTCTTTTTTAGATAAAGAGAATTCTGACGGAAAGGCTGGAGTTTAAAATAAACAAGATCCCCTTCCTTGAACACTCGTTCCTGTCTATGTTGATCAGCAAAAAACTTCATCCTTTCTTGTGCCTTTCTCAAATTATCCTTGATAAGCCCTGTTATTTGTTGTCTCTGTTTAACCCACTCAGAAGCATCAGTTGTAGTCGAGTCCAAATAGGAACCGAGAGAGAGAGAAGGAGGTAAATATCCATACAAGGCTTGAAAAGGTGTAATTTTCAAACTTGTATGGTAATTTGTATTGTACCTTCGGCTAAGGGAACTCATTTCAACCATTGTTTAGGAGTATCTTGAACCATGCACCGAAGATAATGTTCCAAGCATTGATTGAGTCTCTCAGTTTGGCCATCTGATTGAGGATGGTAAGCTGAACTCATTGCTAACTTAGACCCCATTAGGGCAAACAATTCTTTCCAGAAATTGCTAGCAAAGATTTTGTCCCTATCTGTGAGGATACTAACATGGAGCCCATGTAACTTATAAATCTAATCTAAAAATGATTTAGCTACAATTTGAGCAGTGAATGGGTGGGAAAATGCAATAAAGTGAGCATACTTAGTAAATCTGTCAATGATTACTAAGATAACATTCTTACCCTAAGATTTAGGCAATCCCTCCACAAAATCCATTGAGATATGAGTCCAGGCTTGAGCTGGGATGGGAAGTGGCTGTAGCAGCCCTGGATAGAGGCCCTGGTCTGGTTTAGCCCTCGCATAAACATCACATCCGTGAATCCAAGTAATTATATCAGCTTCCATTCTAGGCCAGTAGAAAACTCTCTTCATTCTCATATAAGTACCCAAGATTCCAGAATGCCCCCCATAGGTAGATTGATGCATTTCAGAAAAAATAAGTTTTCTGAAATGTGAAGCTGTACCAATTGTAACTCTGCTTTTATATCTAACAAGCCCTTCAATAACCTGAAAATGTGGATAGGCATTTGGATCTAGAGTTTTAGCAGAAATAATCTTGCCAATAAACTCATCACCCTTATAGCTGAGCAAAACATGAGTAATCCACTTTGGAACAACAGTTTCGAGGGAAGAACAAAGTATATCAGAATCTGATCTTCTAGGTAATACATCAACAACATTGTTTTTCTGAGCTCTTCTTGTATTGAATATCATAATCCAAACCCAAGAGTTTAGTAATCCATTTTTGTTGTAAAGGAGTCATAATTTTCTGATTCAGTAAATATCTCAAAGATTGTTGATCAGTCTTTATGATAAATCTATGGCCTTGAAAATACTGAGACCACTTTTGTACAACCGTGATGACATCAAGAAATTCTCTTTCATATATGGATAAGACTTGACTTCTAGGGCAAAGAACCTTACTCATAAAAGTCAATGGTCTAGCTTCTTGCATTAGAACAGCCCCAATTCCAGTACCACTTGCATCTGTCTCTAAAATAAAAGGCTCGCTGAAATCAGGCAAAGCCAAAATAGGAGCAGAACTCATAGATATCTTAAGTTGCTGAAAAGCTAAATCAACCTCTACATTCCAAAGAAACCCATCCTTCTTCAACAAATTAGTTAATGGTCTACTAATCTGACCATAACCCCTAATGAATTTCCTATAGTATCCAGTCAAACCCAAGAAACCACGTAATTGTTTAAAGGTTTTTGGTGTTGGCCAATTGATCATACATGAAATCTTCTCAGGATCTGTGGCAACCCCATCTCCAGAAAGGATATGACCAAGATACTCCACTTTTGTTTGGCCAAAATGACATTTGCTCTTCTTAGCAATCAATTGATTTGATCTCAAATACTCCATCACACTAGTTAAATGTTGAATATGAGTTGTCCAAGTAGGACTGTATATAAGGATGTCATTAAAGAAGACTAACACAAATTTCCTTAAGAAATCTCTAAAAATCTTATTCATCAAGGATTGGAAGGTGGCTGGAGCATTATAAAACCCAAAAGGCATAACCAAGAACTCATAATGCCCATTAGGAGTTCTAAAAGCTGTTAAGTACCTATTTTCAGGTTTCATCAAAATTTGAAAATAACCTAACCTCAAATCAATCTTGGAAAAGTATTTAGCCCCTTGCAACTCATCCAGAAGCTCTTCAATTATAGGAATGAGGTAATTATGTTTGATTGTTAGGTCATTAAGGTACCTATAATCAACACACATTCTCCAAGTAGCATCTTTCTTCCTAACCAATATCACAGGAGAAGCAAAATGACTTTTACTTGGTTGAATTAATACAGAGATTAACAATTATGTGACAATCCTTTCAATTTCATCTTTGTGGGCATGAGATGTTCTATAAGGGAATTGTTGTTAGGAGTACTTCCTTGCTTCAATACAATTTGATGATCCAATCCTCTAGAAGGTGGTAATTTTGTAGACTCCACAAAAATATCAGAATATTGAGAAAGAAGATCTTGTAATGTAGGATCATCCTCGGCCTGTTGGTGATGCATATGAACCACAAAAAATTCATCCTTTTGAGGCATAGGCTCATGTAGTAACTCCAACAATGTAAGTTCCTAAATGAACTTGCATCCATCAACAGAAGTTATTGCCTGAAGCTTAACTCTCTGCCCCATAAAAGACACCGTAATTGTCATGTTGATGTTGTTTAGCTCAATAGGAGTGCAAGCTTTTAACCAATCACCACCAAGAATTAGATCACAACCTTTAGTTTCCAGTAATTTGAGCTTGTGCTGAAATTTATGATCCTGCATAGACCAACAAAATGAATCCACCATTTGAGAGCTGATCATTCTTTGGCCATTGGCCACATTCACCAATATAGGTGTTGTTGGTGATAATTTACAATTCAGCCTTTTAGCAGTAGAGGCCTGAATGAAACTCAATGTGCTTCTAGTATCAATTAGGATATGTAGTGTTTGATTGGAAGATTCTCCAATAATCCTCATAGTTGTGACACCACTCTCACCGAACATTGCACTGAATGTCATTTGCACCTCTTCCATAGAAGAGAAATCATCAGGACCAGGAGGAATATCCTCAACCAAAACATTTTTATCAGAATCACAATCAATTTCTTCAGCTAAAATCATGTATGTAATTTTCTGTTTACATCTGTGACCTTTAGTAAACTGCTTATCACACTTGTAACAAAGTCCTTTATCTCTTCTAGCTGCCATTTCTATAGGGGTTAGGAGTTTGATGGGAGTTTTGGGTTGTGCAATTTGTGGTTTTGATTGAGAAGGGGAAGAGATATCAGGTTTTTTCCAATTCTGGTAAGATAGGGTAGTAAGAAGGTTTAAGTTTCTTAGCTATTGCATCCAATGTGAATTCTTGTTTTTTTCCCAAAACAATAGCTTGTTGTAAAGTAGTGGGTTCAAACATGCTCAAGAAATGTTGTCACTCAGAGCTTAGACCACTAATGAAGCTAGCAACAAAATATGCCTCAGAAAAAGAATCACCATGTTTCAAAAGTAAACAAACCTTAAGCTGTTCAAACTTATCCACATAATCAGAGTAAGAACCAGTTTGCTTAAGCTTGTTAAACTCAGCAATGATAGATGTTTCCCTAATCACTTCAAATCTCACAGAAATAACCTCTAAAAAATTGATCCCAAGACAAATCAGTACAATTAAGGGTAAGATTCTAGAACCATAAGGCTGCTTTGCCCTCAAAATATATAAAGGCTAGGTTGATATTTTGAGAATCAGATAGGTTAGGGATGAGTTGAAAATAGTTATTGCATTTTAAAATCCATCCTCTAGGATTTAACCCATCAAACTTGGGAAATTCAACTTTAGGTACAGGGCTATGAATAGACATAGGAGTGGGGTTGGGGTTGGTTACCTGTATAGATCTGGTGTTATCATGAAAAGGAGTGAGAGTAGCTCCACTAGAAGAGCCAAAAGGGGGATCCCCCAGAATAGAGTCAGTATTCATTTGTCCCTTTCCTCTATCTGAATTCATAAGTTGCAGCTGTAAGGCATCCAATGTATTGGTGACATGGCGTAGTTCACCAGAGAGTCCAGAAAGTTTGTCATCAACTGTAGAGGTAAAAATAGTAAATTTTTCTTGGAGTTTTTCCTCTGTTGCTTTCCATTTCATTGACTCAGTATTAATAATTTGCTCCACCTTTTTTTGTCCTTCTTGCAGCTCCTTGAACCTGGTACCCTCTGCAATGATAGGCAAGAATTTCAAGAAACCTGTCTCTGGATACCAAATGTCGTGGACCGATGATTTCACTTGCTTTACTATTTTTTTTGGGTATTTTATAAGATTGTAAATTAATACAAAATATTTGAATAATGTAAATTGCTATGAAGATTTGAAGGGGGGAACATATAAGAACGTTAGGGAGGACATATAGAAATTGGAGAGAGAATTTGAGAATATTTTCTGCATATTTCCCATATGTCAAAAGGTACTACCTGTAACAAACTAATGGGCACAAAGCCACTTTAGAAAATAAAAGAAAAGGAAGTACTAAATTGTAAATAAACATAAGTTTGGGATTTTTTTGCTGAAATAAAATATTTTGGCAGCAACACATGTACGCATAAGAACCCTTAAATGATAATTGATCAAACTGTTGGATAAAAGTACAACTCCTACTTCTGGCAAGTGTACTTTGGATATGTGATTAACCCAAAATCATTTCCTTATTTTTCTCTCTTCAAAGCTTCTTTCCAGAATACTCCAAATTACCTCCATTTACCTTTTCTTCATCTCCACTTTGCCCAGCCTTATTAATCATGTCATTCTTAATATTTGATGTCACTGTGTTCATGACAAACTATTTCCTAACAAAACAGGATTCACTACCAGAATTGGCACCCAGATGATGGGTGAAATGGCAGAGGACATCATCAGGTGTTTAAGAAGGAATGCAGACTTGTTCGCATTTAAACTAGAGGATTTGATCGGAATTGATCCAGATGTAGCTTTACATAGCTTAAATATCGACCCTAGGTCTAATCCTATAAAACAAAGATTAGGGCAATTTGGATACGAGAAGGACAAAATCATAAGAGAAGAGGTAGAGAAACTCCTGAAAGCCAAACATATTGAAGAAGTACAATTCCCTGAATGGTTATCCAATGCTGTGACGGTAGCCAAAGGATCTGGAGCATGGAGGATGTGCATAGATTTTTGAGATCTGAACAGAGCCTGTCCGAAGGATCATTACCCTTAGCCAAGGATTGACCAGTTGGTAGACTCAACTTCAAGATATGAGTTGTTGTCCATGATGGATGCTTATCATGGATATCATCAGATTTGGATGAACAGGGAAGATGTGCCCAGAGCGTGCTTCGTAGTATCTTGTGGTACTTACGAATATGTCAAGATGTCATTTGGACTGAAAAACGCAGGTGCTACCTATCAAAGAATGGTCGACTTGGTTTTCAAAAAGCAAATTGGCCGTAATATGGAAGTATATGTGGATGATATGTTAGTAAAGAGTTTTTAGGCAAAAGATCATGCCTCAGATTTGGAGGAGGTATTTAGAGTGATCAGAGCATACCAGAGTGGGTTAAATCCAGCAAAGTGTGCTTTTGGAGTTAGATTTCGGAAATTCTTAGGGTATATGGTAACCCCTAAGGACATTGAAATGAACCAAGCCAAGGTGAAGGCAATTCTTGATATGCAACCGCCTAGAAACTTGAGGGAAACACAGAGGCTAAATCGGTGCATTACCGCTCTGAGCCGCTTCATCTCTAAAGCCGCCGAGAAAAGCCTTCCCTTTTTCAAAGTGCTAAGAAAGGGATCAAAATTCAAATGGGATGAGAAATGCCAGAAGGCATTTGAAGAACTGAAAGAATACCTAAAAGGTTTGCCCCTACATACTAAATCAATGCCTGAGGAAACTCTATATTTATACTTCTTCGTTGGAGAACATGTCCTAAGTTCAGTTCTTTTGAAAGAGGACGAAGGGAAGCAGTTGCCGATATACTATATCAACAAAGTGATGCATGGACCAGAAGTAAGATATTCTAAGATTGAGAAATCAGCTCTAGCAGTTATGACAACAGTACGAAGGCTAAGGCCATATTTTTTGTCATATAAAGTTGTGATAAAGACTAACTTACCAATGAGGTCAATCATGGGTAGGCTCGATTTATCGGGAAGAATGGTGAAATGGGCAGTAGAGTTGGGCGAATATGACATTGAATTTGAGCCCAAGATGACGATTAAAGAGTAGGCCCTGGCAGATTTTATACGAGAAACAACTAGAGACGAGAAATCAGAGATGTGGAAAGCATTCGTGGATAGATCTTCGACAGCCACTGGTTATGGAGTGGGAATTGTGATAATATCCCCAACAGGAGAAGAGCTGCAATTTGCAGTAAAATTAAAGTTCAAAGTGTCTAATAATGAGACAGAATATGAAGCACTCCTTAGCAGTGTTCTAAAAGTCGGCGACTAGTCGCTAGTCGGCCCTTGGCAGACCCGTTATATCTCAAATCGGAAAAAAAAACATCTGGGCATTTAGTCGGCGTCTAGACGCCGACTAGTCGGGTCTATGCGCCAAGTCGCCGACTAGTCGGGTTTAGGCGCTGATTTTTTTTTTAATTTTTTTTTATTCTTTTCTATTTTGAACAAGTCAAAGATATACAATTACCATTAAATTAAAAATAATTTGATTTTGAGCCTCCAAAATTTTGCTTCTAATTAATTCAATGAGTAACAAAATTATAATTGAGCCCAAATAATTCATCAATTTAATTCATGAGCTCAAATTAATTTTTTTAATAAAATATCTATACAAATAATAATTTCATAATTAAGCTCAATAAATTTAATTTTGTATAAATAATTGCATGAAATCTTACAAAATAGACAATTAAAGTACATTAATTTATGCATAATATATTACTAATTTATTTTATTACCGATTATGTGTTTCCGACTAGTCCCCGACTAGTCGCTCTAGTCGCTAGACCCTAGTTGTCCGATCGACTAGCGACTAGCGACTTTTAGAACACCGCTCCTTAGAGAATGCAAATGTTATGGGAGATAGGGGTCCGGAGAGCCACTGTTTTCTCAGATTCACAGTTGGTAACTCAACAACTCTCTAGGGCTTACGAGAAGAAGAGTAACATGATTGGCTAAATATGCAGAATTGGCTGAGAAATTGAAATAGAAGTTCGAGGAATTGAGAATTGAGCAAATACCTAGGGAGAAGAATGTGAAAGCAGACTACTTAGCAAAATTCGCAAGTGCTGCAGAAGAAGGAGCACAAGGTAAGATAACTTTGCTTACGGGTGAAAGTAGAAGTGGTCTCACGGATGTAAATGCTATCACTGAAGAGAATGGATGGAGGCTGCCCATCATTCATTTTCTGAAGACTGGAGAAGGATCTGGACCATTAAAGAAAAAAGCATATGCAAGGTATTTCTTAATTGGCGATGACTTGTTCAAAAGAACTTTTTCCCAGCCACACTCAAGGTGTCTCTCAGAGAAAAAAATGATACTATGTGTTAAGAGAAATACACAAAGGGTGATGTGGAAACCATGCTGGTTACAGGGATACAACTAGAAAGGTTCTCAGGGCTGGCTACTATTAGCCGACCCTGACAAAAGATGCACGAGAATTGATAAAGAAGTGTGATCAGTGCCAATGACATGGACCCATCATTCATGTTCCAGCAGAGGATTTGGGAACCATGTATTCCCCATGCCCCTTTGATAAGTGGAGAATTGACATTGTAGGAAAATTCCCAACAGCGCCGGGAGGACGGACATTCATGATTGTAGTTGTGGATTACTTAACCAAATGGGTGGAGGCAGAGGCAGTGAGAAAGATTGATGAGACTGCCATCATTAAGTTCTTGTGAAGGAACATATGTTGCAGATTTGGGATACCTAGGATTCTGATATTAGACAATGGAACACAATTTGTGGGAGCACGAGTGCAGAGCTGGTGCTCAGAAATGAATATCCAACAAAGGTTTGCTGCAGTCGCCCATCCACAAGCAAATGACCAAGTGGAGGTCACAAACAGGACTACAGTAAATAGAATCAAGACAAGGTTGACCTAAGCTGGAGGAGATTGGGTTGAAGAGATAGAGCCTGTGCTGTGGGCTTATAGAACGAGTCCCAAAACAGCTACAGGGGAATCACCCTTTAATTTGGTGTATGGAGCATCAGCTGTGATTCCAGCTGAAGTAGGTATTAAGACTCATCGAGTCTTAATGTACGATGAAGAGCAGAATTCGAAGTTGATGAAAGAAAATCTAGACATGCTAGAGGAAGAAAGAGAAATGACGAATCTTAGAGCTGAAAGGTATAAAAGTCAGATAAAAGGTGCTCATGATAAGAAGGTGAAAAGTAGGAAGTTAGAAAAGGGAGACCTGGTGTTACGCAGAGCAGATGCCCTGAAACCTACGGGGAAGTTGGATCCCAACAGGGAAGGCCCATATATGGTGACGCAAGTTCTAAAAGGAGGAGCATACGAATTGGCAGATGAAAATGGTTTTCAGTTACCACGACCATTGAACATATCTAATCTGAAGAAATATTACGCCTAGATGAAGGTAAGAGAAATATTTACTTATTTTTAAAGAAGATGTAAACACTGAGTGTTGACATGGAGAAGTATTTTCTAAATTCAATAAAAAAAAACTGGTGGAGCCTAGCGATCCGGCTCTAGCAGATTTATCTAGTGATTTGCGTATAATAGGATATAATCGTCAAAATTTTTAAGTAAACTGGAAGTTTAATTAAGAATTGAGGAAGACAGAATTGAGGATAAACAATTCTCAAAAAATAATTTTTGAGATAGAATTGCCAAAATTCTTAAGTAAACTGAAAGTTTAATTAAGAATTGAGGAAGGTAGAATTGAGGATAAACAATTCTCGAAAAATAATTTTTTGAGATAAAATCGTCAAAATTCTTTAAGTAAACCGGAAGTTTAATTAAGAATTGAGGAAAGCATAATTGGGGATAAACAATTAAACATAGTGAAACCCCTTTTTAGCAGAAATGAAAAAGCAAAATGAACACACAACAAAGCATAAAAGAAGCCTAATTAGAAGAACAGAGAGTTAAGCAAATTGTCCAAAAGATAAAAGAGGCACAAAGGCCTTAGAGTTAAAAACCAGAAAGACAGACAACAAAACAAAGAAAAATATTCATCACTCATTCAAGTCAGTGGAAATCCCATAGCTAGGAGTAGGATCAACAATTTTTCCTACAACAAGAGGAACAAAAGACACCTCCATAGCCAAGTTGGTAGGAGGAAATAGATCATACAACACCTGGGTAGTTGGGAGCAAATCTATAGATGAAAAGGGCTCTTGAGAAAGCTTCAAAGCAGCTTCTCTCATAACGGGCAGAAACCAAGGAGTGTCGAGGGGAGATGAAGCATCACCCTGGAAGTGAGAAGATGGGGTTATGTCTTCTCTGGCATGGGAGATATCGAGCTTTTCAGAGAAACCTTTTTCCTGAGCTTGTTTCACGGCAGACTTGAACCCATGCTTAATGAAATTACTGGAATGAGGAGCCATGTCGCTCAAGTACAAGGAGCTAGCTTTGTAGGCTCGAAGGATTCCCTCAAGAAAATCCTTCAAAAAGGCTTGGCCAGGAGAAGTATAAAGAAACTTGTTGCGATGAAGGTTGATACCCTCAAGAATGCCTTCAGAATGACCCTTGGAATAACTTTCCTCCAGCAATTTTTTCTCTGTCTGCAGCTGGGTAGTAAGAGCTTTCTCAGCCTTGGAAACCTGCTTCTGAAGAGCTAATTTATCCGATTCCAAAGTGTTGGCACGAGCCTGGATTTTCTCTAGTTCCCACTGAAAATGGGCTATCTCTTTATCTTTCTGAGCTAATTCAGTAGAAGTGGAATCAGGGTCATCAGGGTTCTCGAGAGCCAAAAGCTGAGCTTGACAATCCAAAAACTACAAGGAAAAAGAAGAAATAAAATTAGGAATAAAAGGATATGATAATTGACATACCACCAAGAAAGTGAAAAGAAATTACCGCAACTAACTTCTCATACATAATGTCCTTTAGGATGGGAGGAGGCAAAGAAGAATCAGAAACATAGGACTTTGGAGCCCTAAGAGTCTTAAGAAACTGGATATTTTCCCTTTCGGGGAAAGAAGTGATGGGATCAGGGACTCTCGACAGACACAACTCAGTTTGAGCTGGTACGTTTGGAAAAGCGAGTTCTTTTCAAAATAGGCTTTACCGGACCTTCTGAAGCAGCTCCTCTTTTTCCTTTCTTCTTCTTGGAAGTTGAAGCTGCGACCACTGCTTGATCCACCGGAGGAAGTGGTGAAGAATTCGAAGCAGGATCCTCTCCTTGAGCGGAGGCAAATGAAAATTTTGGAGCTTGAGTATTAACCGAAAGAGGATGATCCTTAGTATCTTCATCTCTAGATTCGGAGGTATGAATTTTGGATCCACCATCATTATCCTCATCAGAAAGCACTAAAGCATTTTCCCAGGACATATCTAAGGAAATAATACACAGAAAGGCATTACGAAAAAAGAAAAAACAAAAAATATGGAGACAAAGACAGTATATATATCGATGAAGAAATGTACCCGTCCTAGTAGAGGAAGAACCAGGACCAAGAAACCCAAAACGAGAAAGAATACAGGGTTCCTTCAACAGTTAGACCATCTTAGGCGGACCTTTTCTCGAAAAAATTTCATTCAAACAGGTCATGATTTCTATGTTGGTGGGAGAAATGGAATTTTCCAAAGTAAGAGAAGATTTTGAAAATTTGGGAGTCTTATACTGCCAAGAATCAGAGCAAAAGGGCCATTTACCAGAACGGGGAGTTACTATAAAGTAACTGTCACGCCAATAACCATCAACACTGGGAGGCTTTCCCACGAAATGAGATAAACCTTGAATACGAGAACTAAAGTAGTAAAATTCATCACGCCTCTTCAAATCGTGGCAAAAGAAGAAGCTTTTAGGGGTCGGATCACCCCCGTTAGCCTTCAGAATCATGAAGAAAGAAAGCATAAGACGAATATATGAAGGGTTCACTTGATTCAAGGGAATCTGGAAAAGATTGCAGACACCTGACATAAAAGAGGCGATGGGAAAGCGAAGCCCTGCAGTGATTTGAGCTGCCCAGAAAGCTAATGAAGGAGGGTTCTTGTAAATAGAGAATACTCGATATATCTTCTGGAGTAAGATTAGTTTCATGAGAAATCGTATCCCACATTTGTCTATATTTTTCGGGGACAATACACACTGGGCATTTAGAAAGAACAGTGACAGGCTTAGGGCTTTTCACACGAGAACTAGCAGAAGACCTATAACCACTTGTTTAGAACGAGATATTAAAGACGATTCGACCAGAAGATAAAGATAAACTAGATGTATGGCAAAACTCAAAAGAGAGAAAAACTAGTAAAACGAGAGATTAGCAAAAAACATAAAATACCTCGGGAAATGGAAAAAGAACAAGTTGACAGAGAAGATCGGAAAATGCAGTACCTTCACCGGAGGAGAAGGGTGGAGGGTAAGCCCTAAAAACCAGTTCCACCAAATGATTGAAGAAGTCGTTTGACATGAGAAATATGATAAAAAAAATGGAAGAGTACGAAACTCAAGACTGAAAAGTAACACCCTCTCTTTTGGGGAAAAGACAACCACCCTTCTGCATGTACTTAAGAGGCGTACACGTGTAGGGCCAAGATGGAGTTATGCGAAAAGCCACGATAAGTTGAAAAGACTTGAAAGACGGATACAATTTTAAAGACTTTTTAAAAAATGCGGGAACGAGGGAAAATGCATCTTTTTTTCGTAAAGCCAGAGATTAAACAAATCAATAAAGGATATATTCCATATAAAATCTCATGAAGAGAACTTTTATTTTGAATAGGGGGGAGTAGTTGATGTGGGAAAAGTAAACACTTACCTTTCCCTAGCAAGAAAGGTAAATTCCAGTCTGAGTAGAGATAATCTCTTCTCGTAACTCGTCTCTATCAGAGCCAGAGATGAATTAATTTGTAAACAAATAAGCTTTGCCAAAGCAAAGGAAACTAATATGAGAAAGAGTGCATAATAGAGGAATGAAACGTATTACTCTTGAAATGAGAGTTACGCCAGAAGTCGGAAGTCGGTGATCAGAACTAGAGAGGAATAAACTCTACCAGGCCTGTCTATAGTCTGGATGCGATTAGAAGATTTGAATAATAAGGATAAGGATGATGTGGAGGTTGGGAATAACCATAATATTCCCTTAGCAAATCAACATTATGATAGTGGTCCAGAAAAGAATCATTCTGGTACTAAAAATACACTAGAAAAAGCCAGATGGCATTAGGAAAGAGGGCAAGAGAATGGTCCCCCCAAAGTGGTCCCTAATGATGGTTAGGGTTACCACGGCCAGAAGACTATTTTGCCCCCTAAGGAAAGAATAAGATATATATATATATATATATATATATATATATATATATATATATATATATATGAGTACTATTCATTTTCTGTGATACCTTTTACACACATACATACAAAATGCACCTTTTTGGTTTATCTTCAACGGATGACTAACTTGGGCGTCGGAGGATCAATGCTGGGGTCTCCTCCGGCTTGATTTGGTGCAGGTTGTGAAGAAGATTTGTTCAGAGCTGGTGGCTTACGTTCGAGAGAAGACAAGAAGTGAAAGTTGGAATCATATTGACTAAGTGCAGGTATCATTTGCTACATTGTCATCTGTTTATAATATTGTTAATGTGAGTGTTTCCTTTACTCACATCAAATAGTATTATATGTTCAATATATAGTATTTTGACTGGACAAATAAGTTATTCTTAACATTGAATATGACAATAAATGAGAGATTGAACGAGGAACATAATGAATGCTTGATAACAATAAATGTACATAGATTTGTTAAGTTATTAAGCTCAAACTTAAAGTAATTTTGAATTCTTTATTGAGCAACACTTGCGTAGAAATTTTACTAAAAAGACAACACTACCCTTGTATATCATATTTCTCGCCTCCACTGATATCAAACTTTTCGCCGGTATTAAACCATATTTTTTTTCCGACCGCATGCACGATCAAACTTAGTTGATACCCATGCTCTGATTAAAAAAAAAAAATTGATGCGAAAATAGACATCTAACTTTCAATGCTTTTTTTTAAGTTTATTTGATTTTTTATTTATTTAAAATTAATATATTAATTTAATAAAATTCAAGTAATATTATGTTACAAATTAAAAAAATTCTTTCTCAGGTTATGTTACTATATAGACAAAAGTGTGTTACTAAAAAGCAAAATATGTGTTACCAATCCTTAAATAATTAATTTTTGTACTTTTAAAATAACTATAAGGAGAATATGTAGTTTTGCAAAAATAAAATATATGTTACTTAATTTTTTTTAATTCTTTTTATTAATTTATGTTTATAAAATTGTTGTTAATATACTAATATATCTTTTAATACTTTATATATGTTATATAAGTACAATATATATTTTTCTAAGGACAAATAAATATTTGTAAATATAGTAACGCACATTCAATTTTACAGTAAAACACATTTGCTCTAATTGTAACACAAATTTGCTCTCCAGTTTGTGTTACTATATGAGCAAATGTGTGTTACTTTAAGGACAACATGAATTTTTATAAGAATAAATATGTGTTTCTTATTTATTCATCATCCCCTTAAAAATTAGGTATATTTAATCATGTAGTAATACACTTTTTAATATTTTATATGTGTAATTATATGAAAAAAAATTATCTCTATAAAAATAAATAATATATTTGTGATAAACTAATATTTATTCTTATAGTAACACACATTTACTCTTTATATTATATGAAAACATTTATTCTATAAAAATAATTGAATAAATGTAAAAAGAATAACATTTTATATGATTGTAACATACATTTGCTCTAATTGTAACATACATTTGCTCCTCATTTTGTGTTATTATATGTACAAAAATGTATGTTACTATATGGGCAAATGAATTACTATCATATAAAATATAATTTTATAAAAATAAATAAATATATTTGTGAAAAACTAATATTTATTCTTATAGTAATACACATTTTGCTCTTTATATTGTATAAAAATATTTTCTCTATAAAAATAAATGAATATATGTGAAAAGAATAACATTTATATTATAGTAACATACATTTGCTCTAATTGTAACATACATTTGCTCTAATTGTAACATACATTTGCTCCCCAATATGTGTTACTATATAGGCAAATGTGTGTTACTTTAAGTACAAAATGAGTTTTTTATAAGAATAAATATGTGTTTGTTATTTATTCATAATCCCTTTAAAATCTAGGTATATTGAATCATGTAGTAATACATTTTTACTATTTTTATATGTGTTATTATACGAAAAAATAATTATTTCTATAAAAATAAATAATATATTTTTTAAAAACTAATATTTATTCTTATAGTAACACACATTTTACTCTTTATATTATATAAAAATAACTTGTCTATACAAATAAATAAATACATGTACAAAGAATAACATTTTATATGATAGTAACACACATTTGCACCTTATTTTATGTTACTATATAAACAAATATGTGTTACTACAAGGATAAATGTATATTACTATAAAAATAAAATATAATTTTATCAAAATAAATAAATATATGTAAAATAACAATATTTATTTTGGATAATATTATACATTTTGTCCTATACATATATTTATTTATATAATAATAAAAAATTAAAAAGTTTATAGCTTAAATAAAAAAAATTAAACGAATAAAGTAATAAAAAAAAATACTACATGTGATAAAACATGCAAGTAATGCGGTTAGCATTGGTAATGCCAAAGTAGCATGGAAAGACTAGCATACATGTGGTAATAGTGTGGATGGCATTTCTGTCTTTTTAATATTTTTTAAGTTTACTTTTGAAAATCTCTACCGTAGAAATTTCTATATAAGTTTTTGTCTCCTTTATTTGGTCTTAAAAGACACTATTTATAATGTCCTAAGTTACACTTGGATTGACTTTAAAAATTGTGTTATCCAAGCATTATATGTATGGATTTAAACATTATTTATAATTGAACATTGTTTATAATTAGAGCTGACAATTTCGGTCTGGCCTACCTGATATTTGGGCTGGGATGGACTCAATTTTTACAGGTCTGATTGAAAAATGGGTCGGTTCGGCCCGTGAATATGCCTTGACCCGATGGGTCCGTTAACATGTAAAAGTTGATTATTTTTGTCCAGTCTATCCGACATTTGGGCTGCACTGTGCTCAATTTTTATAGATACGATTAAAAAATAGGTCGACCTGTGAATATGATTTGACCCGATAGGCTGGTCCGACCCCTTTGTCAGCTCTATTTATAGTGCACCAACTCTATCCTTGGGTGCACTTGAGAGCCAATAATTGATTGACGAGGATGTCATAAGATCACATTACAAATGACGATTTTCTACCTTAAGCATGTATAGTTTATATGTATCACGTGATTTCTTTTCCTATTAAGCTCGATCTTTGACTTGTATATTTGTGCTTTTTCTCCACATTCGAAAAAGTCTGAAGCCCTCGAACTCGATCAATTTTTTGTCCTTGCCTTGCTTTCCATATTTTCTTTACATTTTGGGAGTCACCCCAACCTCGCTTGGCGAGACTCAAGCTCTTAGGAATTGTTGACGATGAATAGTGCCACAACATAAATGAGTCGGACCTAAAAAGTTTATTTAAAATTTTCTCAGGTACATTTCACCTTGAAAGTCAAATTAAAAAAAAAATGTTGTAATATTAATTTTTTTATATCTTGTTCTATTTTTAACGAGATTTAGAATTTATTTACATTTGAATTAATATAATACAATATTTTCTTTAGATATATATATTTTATATTATTAATTATATAATTTTAATTGATATAAGTATTTAATAAATATATCTTATCTTAATATTATATAAAGATGAACTTATGAAAGCAACTATTTCAAAATTTCTCTATTCTCATTAATTTTAATTTATAGAATTAATCTTGATACTATATTGTAAATACATTAGTCTCATTTATTAATTGAATAAATATTGTGTGAAAGTGGTTCATATCATGAACCACTTTTTAACCAGACAAAAAAATAAATTCATAAATATAAATATTATATCACAAAGTAGTTTATATTATGAAATTGATTTATATAATATTTTGCCTTATTAATTTTATTTTATATCTTTTATAAATATGTATTTTTTTAAAACTTTCATTATAATTCAAATCTATAATTGTTTTTCATAGTTTTTTTTAGGTAAATATATATAACGATAAAAAATACGCTCAACTCAAAGTGAGTCGACGCGGTACAACATGGCAATTACAAAGCAATTATCAAAAATCCTGTCTATATCCTACAATAGATTTTGGCCTAACATTATGTCAAATCTATCCCAACACTAGCAGCAACAATATGGGAAGCTTCCCAATCATCTTACAAAACCTGCTACTTCGTTCTTCAAAAAACAGCTATACTCTTTCAGAAAACTACATTTCTCAACAATAAACTTCAGCGTATTCTCAAAACCTGCTGCACATAATCTGTCACTTGTTGTCCTCTACCTACTGCACATGTTCCGTCCATCATTAAGCATTACAATCAATATCCAGCTCAATAAATCAATCAAACTTATACCATCCCAACATGGAGGAACATTATAAACAAAATAAATGATAACCAACCGATAAAACGACGAATTATCTACATAAAAATAATACATATACACGGGGCATCCCCCAGACTCAACATCAGCCTTCTTCCTATACATGAACGCAATTTGCACCAATAAAAAAAACCTGCAAGTGAATTCAATGCGCAATTAGCAGTACACAAGTCCTTATAAGAACCATATAAGTGAATCAAGTAAGTAAACCAAGTGGACTAGCTCACCTGGCCACCGGTCTCCTTACTTGAATGAGTGACCTGAGTTCGATTCCATTTGAGAACGAAGTAAGGGAGATATAAGGTTGGCTTGGAGATATTGAGGGAGATATAAGGTTGGCTTGAAGTGTTTGGGAGACTTGGCGAACTAACTTGTAACAACTAACAACTAATATTTACCAATAAAAAAAAATGAATCAAGTAAATAAATGAAACAACGTCCCTTAAAATCTCCTGTAAGCTGCATCTTTAAATCCACTTTGAATCATATCCACCATTCCTAATTGTAGTACAGCAACTATAAAGGAAACTGTCCATTCATCTTGCAAACTGCTGCCTAATAGTTTCAGCATCTATATTTTATGAGGTTTCCTCATCTCTCATTCCATCTTCAGCACAATATATCCAGCCATGAGCCTGACTTATTTCTTCTATTTTCTGCTCCAAACCTTTAAGATTTCCTTAGTCAAAGGATTCATTACACGGTGGTGTAGCTTAAACTACCGCATTAGCACCCGTATGCTTATATCCTAAATCTTTAAGGAATAGTCCTGCAAACAACTTGACACACAACAGTAATAACAACAATATCTATTCCCTAAACCCAAATCAAGTAATAACAACCCATGGAAGTAGTCATACTCCATTCATCTAACTATCATATACAATCAATACAAGTAATAACATCAGTTTCAAATAGCCACATACTAGCACAGTTTTTCATAGTTTCTACTCTAGCCTACATAATATAATAACATGGAATTATAGAATGAAGATTCTAAAGGTTTGATTTTAATTACTTATATGATCAACTCTTTAAGGAGTACCATATGCTTTAATTTCTAAATTATATATTTCATTGTTTATTTTCCATTAGTAGTTTTGTAATGTTTATTTTCCATTGTAAGTTTATAATCATTTCTTTTACATGTGTACAAAGTGTTTTTAATGTTTAATTTCATATTTTATTTTTCTAAGTGAGTTTTTTTTTTTTAATGTACATACACGATTGAAGTGTTGCATATTTGTAATATATAGAAGTATTAGACGGTAAAAAATATTTATTCTTCTATAAATTACATATATATTAATTTTTTATCTGATTCAAAATAATCATTATTTCAACAGAAAATTTGTTTTTATTTATTAGAATAACTTCGAATTTTATGTGCATAAAAATTAATTAAATCAATATAAAAAATAAGTAATTCAAATTAAATCAACTATCTTATAATTGACTATTATATTTATACATGAATAAATGTCTGTGAAACCATTCAATTTATTTTAATAACCATTAACATTAAATCTTCCTAAATTTTATTAAGATTTTTAATATCTTAAAGTGATTTATTATATTATTAAATTCAAAAGTAACTCATTCATTTTAATTCATATATTTGATAAATAAAATATATGAAAAATAAAATTAAATATCCAAATCGCCTACCCTAAGTACTTTATTTTGATGATATAATAATGTATATTATGATAATCAATATGTATGGAGAGGGTCTCCTATATAATATTGCACGGTACAATATATGGCAAAAAAGAAATTTTTTGAAAACTCACGGGTCAGTAGGGTCAAAGTAATAAAATTCGTGGATCTTGAACGGGTTGGGTCGGATTTGGACAATTTTCAAATTTTAGGATTTTCGCTTCCAGTTGGTGATACTGCATGAGTAAATTTATGCTACTATAAGGTCAAATGTGTACTACTATAAGAACATTTTTTTTAACATATATTCATTTGTTTTTGTAAAAAACAAACATGTTAATATAATATAAGATCAATATGTGTATTATTATAAGACAAAATATTCATTTTTCATAAATATTTATTGATTTTTATAGAATTTTTTTTTTAAGATGTAGTAGCACACATTTTGTCTTACAGTAGCACACATATGTTCATGTGGTATACATTCTGGGACTTTCGAGATATAATAACACATGTAAGGTATTATTACATTAATAACATATTATCAACATAAAAATCAATGAAAAAATAAAAAATAAATTAAGAAACACATATTTTTTCTTATAAAAATATATATTATCTTTATAGTTACTTTAAAAGTACAAAAAATTAATTTTTTAAGATGTAGTAGCACACATATGTTCATGTGGTATACATTCTGGGAGTGACGAGATAGTAACACATGTAAGGTATTGTTACATTAACAACATATTATCAACATAAAATTAATAATAAAATAAAAATAAATTAAGAAACACATATTTGTTCTTGTAAAAATACATATTATTCTTATAGTTATTTTAAAAGTACAAAAAATTAACTTTTTAAGATGTAGTAGCACACATTTTTTCTTACAGTAGCACAAATATGTTCATGTGGTATATATTCTGGAAGTGGCGAGGATTTTCCTTAAAAATATTATTGGATCCGCGAATTTTCATTTGGGGATATTGCATTGGTCGGGTATGGTGCAATATTGCATATTAGACTTTGTCATATGATTATTGTTGTTCATGAATTGTAATTTTTTGTAAATTTAATAAATATTTTATTATATTATTTCATTATAATTAAAACATACATTAAATTAATTATATATTAGAGTTATTTTTTTTATTTCTTGACTTATTAAAGTTTTTTTGATCAATAAATATGTGAACTAATTTATTTTATTTCATAAAATTATCAAGCACTAAATATTGATTGAACTAAAATTTAGTTTAAAATATAATTTAATATAAATATTTCTGTGTATAAAAATCTACGTGGCATTTTTTTATTGCATATCATTAAATTTGCGAGTTTACATATCAATATTGTATTTTAAATAATATATATATATTTATTTAAACTTTTAAATATGCCAACTTGTTAAGCTTAATAAGCATTTTGTGATATTCAAATCTAACATGTTTAAATAAATTGTATATTTAAAAAAAAAAAACTAAGCCTAAATTTATTAAAAAGATGGAGATGAACTTTAGTAGATTGGACCTAAAACTCCTATTTTACCCTCATAATCACAATAACCCCATGGACATACTTAAACTCTGTTAGTATATAAAACTGATTTCAAATTTATTAAATAATCGAAAATTGAATTAATAAATATAATGCGTTTAAATTTTAACTGGACAACTTATCCGTCTCAATATTAAGGGCTGATAAAATAGGTACTAATGTTTTAATTTTTAGTATTTTATATTTTTTATCGTATTAAAAGAATATTTTAATTTCATTATAAATTTTGATTCCATATTATTTTTAAAGTCCTGTTTGTTATTATAAAAAAAAACACACACAATAAAGTACTGTTTGTTAAAAGTTCAGCAGCTCACGCATTAAACATAAAAGAGAGTCCCGAAAATATATATTAGCAGCAATATTTTCTTGATATTAGAATAGACAAAAACATCATTCATCTTTAACTAAAATCACCCGTTTTTCTTGCGCTACAAGAATGCCTAAGGGTCAAACTCGTAAAATGGATAATTTCAGTATTATTGAAATAAATATATTATCGTGTATTTGCACGGACGGTAAATATAAAATATATAGTATTAATTTTTATTATATTTATTTTTACAGAAAAATGTGCATTTTTTTTTATTGTTAAATGAAATGTAAAAAATTATTCATAATTTTTTTACAATTTGTGCATTATTATTGGTTTTAATTTTTAAAGTTTTTATACATGTATATTTTGTGAATGATCCGTACATACTTACTTTGAAATCATTTTTGTCCATCTCAAAATTCAACTTAAATTAAATTTCTCGTTTAATATGCATTTATTCTTTTAATTACATTTTGTGAAGAAATTCAAATGTCAGTTTTAAAAGAAAAATATTCAATAAATTATCATAAAATTGTTTGAAAGTTTTAAAATATCAAATATTTGATGATACATATTAAAAATCTCATAACCAGTATCGATGTCAACGATATTATATTATTATTTAGGAATATTAACAATATTTTTTTATTTAAATTATATATATATATCTAATTTTAGTATTTAATTTTAATATATTAAATCTTAAAAAATATTTAACATATCAAATTTTGACAAAAAATATAAATAATTAGAATATAATTCATATTATAAACTATATTCACATAAAATTTATTATAAATATTATATACATATGTTGCTTGAATTTATTCATTTAAAAATAATAATATTTAAAAAATGGTTTAGTCTTGTATGCACCGGTTACACCGTGCAACTAAAGTTCATTTTTAAAAAGTTACACAAAATACTACTGAAAAGTTACACATGTTATTACTGAAAAATGTGTCTTTAATGGTGTAACTTTTCAGTAATAATTTGTGTAATTTTTCAGTAATAAATTGTACAACTTTTTAAAAATAAACTTGAGTTGCACGGTGTAACAGGTGCACAAGAGACTTACTCTTAAAATATATAAATAAATAAATAAATATGTAAATGCATTGAAGATGAAAAAATTCTATCATTTAATATATATAATTAAAAAAATTCTTAAAATTAATAAAAAAAGAATACTAACAATTTGTGGGGCAAAATTTAATTCAATAGTTTGTTATTATATATATATATGTATGTATAGATGAAAGGCGGTGTCTTTTTTTCTATTTCTTTTACGTTTTGTATAAACTAGGGTTTGAAAAAAAGAAAAAGAAAAAGAAAAAGCAAAGCAGCAGAGAAGTAGAGATCGGTGCGAAATTACTTGTGAAATTTAATTCGACGGCTCCTCTCTCATGCATAAATGTAATAATCAATTTTCAGGTTTTTTTCTGTATATGTTTGCTTGATTTTTTTGGTGATTATGTATCTTTTAGTTTCTTTCTGGTGGATGTAAAGTTTCATGGATCTGAGGTTGGGCGTGATTGATTGTATGGTTTTTTTTTTTTTTAATCTAAGTTTTGTAGCACGAGGAGTGTTTTTTCTTATTAATTTATTCAAAAAGAGGATCATCTTATGAGTTCTGGAGCGTTTTAAAGTCAAATTGTTCTGATTTTTTGTTAATCTTTTCTTCTTTGAAGTTTATTATTATTCCAGCTACTGGGGCTGAATGATTTCATGGTTTTGCTGGATCACCTATCTAGTTTATGTGAAAACTCTGGAATGATCTCCTTGCATTTTCTGCTTTGAATTTTGTAGTTTTAGGGTTAAGCTGCTAAATTTGGAAGTTTTAGTTGATGTAATACGGCTTTGAGGATAATCTTGCTACTTTTGTTTAGTAGTTTCTGTGATTTGCTTCGGAGTCATTGTTCTGTCCATCATGTTTTTCAGTGAGTTTCCCGCAAAGTTATTATGTTCTTACAATGTCTCAATTATCATGAGCTCCGTGATCTTCTCTTTATCGACAACGTGCAATTTGCATGAATTGAATTAGTGGATATATTGTCTCGACAGAATCAAATTCATGAGCCACCTGCAATTTATATGTAGAACTAGGTCTGTTATTTGCAGTCTATGTGGAAAATCAGGAACTCAAGTGTTACTTGCTAGCCTCGTTGCTTTCTCTGTAAGAGCTAAAATCGTTTTAATGTCCGTGTGGCATATGGGTGAAATATCACTTTAGTTCACACATGGATAATGGCATAATGCATTTCACAACTTCAAATTTGGACCTTCATTTATTTCTTTTTCTTTAAACTTATAATGTACTTTGTAGCATTTTTCTATATAAGGTTTAGTTGTTTATCTCTCTAAAGGTATGCAGGTGCTTGTGAGGTTGATTTTTTATTGTCAATTTACATTGTCAAAGTTTTCTTTATAATGTATTCCCTCTTTATTTTGAGGATTCTGTAGAATCAAAATCCGCTTTTACACTTTTTTGTGTTTAGTCAGACGCAGATTCTAGTGCGCACACCTTTGTACTCCTTCCGCGCTCAAGACTGGGAGATCAAGAGACGCGCCTCTTGGTCACACAACTGTCATTTTAAAACCTCTTTGGGTCTTACTTTTAAAGATGGAACATTTTTTCTGCCACAGTGTTTCTTAAAGAAATAAACTAGATTTTAATCAATAACAAGAAATAAACTAGGGTTTTATGCTATTAGCTCCGGAATGAGGTTAGCGATTCTATTGGAGTTGAAGAGCCCACATATCTAATTAGAGGGAAAGAATCATAAAGAGTGTATGTAGTTCCATTGGTAAGCCATGTAGCGGTGAAGACAAACAAGTGGCAATTGAAAGAGTGTTAATTTTAGACTTAGAGATGAAGATGATGAAGTTGAATTTGAGGATGATGAAGAGGGGGAAGCATACAATTATTATGGTCCACAGTTTTGTAATGATATTAAGAACTGTGATGGGATGAAAATGAGATCTGGACTGTTGATTAATTGCTGCCTTTGCTATATTTTGATATATATTTTTTCTGGTAATGGAGTCTTAACTTCACAATTTTAGTGTTTATTTCATGTTTACATTATTCTCCAATTTTCCTTAGCTTACTTTTTTGGTATTAGTATGTGATTTTATATGGTATTGAACTTATTTTGTTGACAATAACATGTCAACTATGTTATTATAATACATAAATGATGTTTAGTGAAAAAGGACTAGAGGCTCACCTCGGGCACTATGACCCCTTCTTGCCCCATAGTGTGCCTCAACAACTATGTTTTGAATGTGTGGGTACAAACTATATCTTGTAGTTTCTTGCATGCAAGTATTACGATAATATCTCCTGCTTAAAGTGTACCTTTACATCGTTGGGTCGGCAAGTTAGTAATGTATGAAGTGAGATGTCATTTCTAGCACGTGCCTGACAAGTTTCTAAAATGTGTTTTACATGTCCAGTATCCAGTTCTTGTTGCATATGTGTGGATGTAATTAATACTCCCTCCGTCCATGATATTTAGTCTACCTTAGTTGTGCACGGTTATTAAGAAAAAGTTGATGTTGATGTGTAAAAGTGAGTGTATTAGTATAAAGAAGTGTTAATTATTAATAAAGTATTTGATGTGATGTGTAAAAGTGAGTATATGTGTATAAAAAAATAAAAATAATAATTGAAAATTTTCCATTTTGGGTAGGTAGACTATTTATTGTGGACGGCTATTTAAGGCAACGTGGACTAATTTTCATGGACGGAGGGAGTAGTAAATAAGAAATTGCAGTATAATCTATTGCTTGGCGAGGTATACTTACCTTTATCCAATTTTGCTAGATAAAATTTTGTAGGTTTTTAACATACATGAGATTAATTTTGTCACTAACTATATAGAGAAATCAAAATCTCTCTCTTCAGCTTAGGAAATAGTCAAGGTTTCTTCTACAGTATTTCTTCCATTGTCTTGCAAAATAAGACTAGAAGAGAAGATCTAAGCAGAATAATTAATTGATTAATTTGAAAAAACTTCGCATCCCTAGATTCTACGAGTTTTATTCACAAGTACAATAATGTTATAGCTTGCATTGATGTTAAAATATGGGTTTTTTTATCAATCTTAGCAAGGAGAGGTTTGAGAAGAAAGATTTTAATTTTTGACCTTTTTACATGTTTATGTCTTTAAGAGCTTAGAATTTAAAATTAGCGGCATAATAAATTATGCTCCCTCTGTCCCGCAAAAGCTTTCCTAGGAGGGAGGGCACAAAAAATAAGAAAAATGAGTAATAATTAAGGTTTTGAGGGGTAATTTTGTAAACTTTTATGCATAAAGTAAAGAAATTAGTTGTTTTTTTTCTGTATGTGTGGGCCCAAAATAAATGACATTTGGTATAAAATTTTGGATATTGTGAGGGTGAAATTTATGTAAGGTCTTCTATTTTAGGGGTGTAAAAGCTTTTTTGGGATGGACAAATAAGAAAAGTATAAGCTTTTTTTTTTGGGACGGAGAGAGTATACGAGAAGATGGAAAAGGAATTCAACATATTGGGTCTGTCAAAGAACACTTTTAAGGTCAATTGATCAATCGATGGATTTTCATGTATATGCGCCTGCCTCTACATGGTGGTGCACTAAGAGTTGCGCCTTGCGCTATAGGCGCACCGTTAATAACTATGCATATGGGGATGCTATGCATTTACGGCAACCAATTTGGACTTCGTCTCTGCATTTTGATTAAAAGTATAGAAAACTGAATATAATAGCTACAAAGAAATGAGATCAATTAATAGTTGTCAACAATATTTTGATGAACTGTAATGTTATGACGATCTAACTCGTTGTTTAATCAGTGGTTGCTGCCATTTGCCTCTATAAGCTATTTTTCTGCCAGAAGGATTTTCCTAGAATTTGTAGAAGAGATGCATTTAGCTAAATATCTGATGAGATACCGTTATTGTTTCCATCTTTGCTAGTATAATAAATATTCCCTGTCTTCCCATCCGATCATTTTCATTAGGAATCATGACCAATCCTTCTGCTTTCTGTGCCACTATGAAATTATAGTTATTATTTTGTATGACAAGTATATTACCATTGATTCACCTTCTGGAAGTTCTTTGCTATGGCTGTTCATGCTTATTGGTAAGTTGCTTGGTGGTAGTTGCAACTCAAAAGTACTGCACACATACATTTTCTTATGGATGATTTATATTTGGCCAGTTTGATGCTCGTTTGCATTTAATCTTGCATGTAATACGAGTACTATGCTCCTTGTATAACTGTTAAATATGACCCTGAGATCTGTCTTCTATGCTTTGGTTTGCTTGATATTAACAGTAAAGGAAGTGAATGGACTCCTTTTTGCTGCACTACATTTCCATTGTTACTGAGAGACTGCTGAGGGAACTTGTGGTTTCTGGTGATTTATTGTTAACTGCAGCAGGGTTAGAATTAGCTTTAATCTAGCTTGGCTTGTGTTCAAATTCTAAGCTGTTACTATGCTATGTAGGTCTTCTCCACTGTCTCCGATTTCTGTGTCTCTTTGAGGCAAAACTAAGAGTAAGCTGTGTAGAGATCTTGTTCTTGTACTCTCTGCTGTGAATTGGTTGTTAGACATTGATACAGGCAGACATGAACACAAAATTCGAAAAGGTATTGGATAATAGCCAAAGTATTGCTGTTAATCTGAAGAGAAAATGGTCGGACCAAAGCACCATCTCTTCTACGGGAGCTATACATGTGCCGTTCCCTCAAAACTCCCTGAGTCCATCAGTCTATGGTCTTGCCAAGCGGACAAAAGTGGATGGATCCATAAATAAGTATGAGAGCTGTGCTTTTCCATCTGGCAAGCGTCTGATTAAATATTATTCAAACTTCAAGAAAAGTGGGATTCTGAATCGCCTGATGTATTATAACAATGGTGTGTGGAATGACTTCTCACAGGATGTCATTGCATTTGTCAACAATGATTTTCTTCTTAAGAAGACTGCAGTTGAAGTGGAGGTTAATGGAAATAAGATATTGCTAGATTTCTTACATATGATGCAATTGGACATGAATACTGGTATACATCAACCGATTGCTTGGATTGATGTCTCTGGGAACTGTTTCTTCCCTGAAATAATTAGTAGCTATGATGATCCAAATGATTATCCCTATCAATTTTCAGAAGACTATAATCACGGGGGATATGAAACTCAGGGCTCTGATATCAACTTGCATTTGGAGATTTCCATTCATGGGTTAAATAATGAATCTAGTGGCGAGTCCAATGTGATTGTTGAGCAAGTACAAGCTAATAATATTGCTGCTCTGGGATATTGTGATGATGAAAATAGTGATAGTTGTGCCAAAACATCAGATGTAGAACGTGATGAGAAATGTGAGGGTGGTGAAATCCATGTGGTTGATTCTGGACATAGGACTTTGGATCTTGAAGCTGTGAAAGAGATGTTTTTCAAGGCTATTAAATCAATTGCCGCAAAAATTGTTGAGATACGCCCTTGTGCGAGCACTATTATGAAAGGTCGATTGGAGCTCTTTGAGAAACAGGTTGAAATTACTAAAAAGTACCGTGGAGATCCAAATCTTCAATACGCTTGGCTTCCTTGTTCTAGTGGATCGGTCTCTACTATACTCAAGTATGGGATTGTGCATTCTGAGCCATTAAAAGTTAAGCCTTTACATGGTATGGGGATATATCTAATCCCAGCTAATGGCACCCAGATCAGGTATGATTTTTCCTCAATTTTATATGCATGCAGTTAGAAAATTGTTTGGATGATTTAATACATTGAAGACTGAAGCAGCCCTGTTCTTTTTAACTGATGAGCTGACTTCCTTTCAATAGTTTATGATTCTCTCCCATTTTATATGCTTACAGTTAAGACAATTTTGAATGATTTAATAGACTGAAGCAGCCTTTTTTTTTTTTTCAGCTGATGAGCTGCAAAACAATTTATGTAGTTTTTCCTTTCGTACTTCCTTTTACTGGTTTAGATTGCAACATTTGTGGTGTTTGAGAGTTAGATTGTGTGTTTTCTGCTTACTGACTTATATTAGTAGACTTAGTCTGCTTCAAAAATAAAATTGTTTATATTGGAACTCATTTACTTGTGCCTTGTCTTTTAATGGACTACTTCTAGCATGGTTCTATATCTTCTGTTCTTTTCAGTTCCAATTATTTTGATGTTGACGAAAATGACATGAGGCATATGATATTCTGCCGTGTTATAATGGGCACTATGGAGCTTGTTCACTCTGGATCAAATCAGTTTCATCCCAGCAGTGAGGAATTTGACAGTGGTGTTGACATACTTACAAATCCAAATCATTATGTTGTATGGAACATGAATATGAATTCTCACATCTACCCGGAGTTTGTTGTTAGTTTCAAGTTGACCTCTGATGTTGAAGGTAATAGTTTAGCCATGCATTTAAAATTTTCTTTTAATGGTACATTTATTTTTAGCTAGTTATAGTGTTTCATATTTTTTTTTCTTTGAAACCCATCGTTTATCCCTATGGCTATGTTAATTACTGCTGTCATGTACTATCTTTTGATTCCTCGCAATGACTTGTATCTAGTTGTCTTTTCTAGTATTTTCTAATTTTATTATTACCAGAAAATTTTAAGGGTTTCAAATAAAAATCATATTTTTGTTTTTTTTCCTCTGCCACATTGCAAACAGAAGCATGTTGCATAAAGTACCCATGATTGAAATGTCGTGAGGGGCTGTTATTATTTATAATCGTCATCTGGTTTTAATCTTATCTATCCTCACTATATACTGAAAAGGAAGTTCATAATCATTGCCCCAACTAGCTGATGCTTGACTATAAACTCTTTGGTACTTGAGCATGCCCTTTATGCTTCCACAGAAGCCATGTCTGGAAAGGAGAGCGAGGTTGATATTTCCAGGTTTGCTAGTCATGGAGTACTTCAAGGCCAGGTATTACTTTCTTGTAGTTAGCAAGTGCCTTCTGTAGTTAATGCACCTCTGAATGCATTGCTTGGCTGTTCTTTCTTTACTTTTCTATAAATAACTTTTTTCTTAAACTACTTTTATTTGATATATATGCTACTTCTTTGTTTACTTGTGTCAGAAAACATGATCACCAATGATCACACATAAGATCCATTTTCCCTTTCATTTATGCTGATGATAGCAATTGGCTAGATTATGCAAAAACCCCTTGAAGTTTGTCCAAATTACCCCTTGAAAAGACTATTTTTGTTTGACTGATGAATAATGTGAAACCTTGGTCTTTTTTGGGGGTATTTCGTAACGATTAAAAAATACATGGTTTTTTAAAAAAAATTCAGACAATACTCAAATTTCTTTTTTGTAATTTACTCATTGCATTTTAATTCAAATGCTATGGTAGTTTTCATACTTCTGTTTATCCGACTGGTGTCAGAGTTGGACTCTTTGACAATATAGATTGCTGTCTTCTGTTTAATCTGGGACTAGATAGGACCCTTTCCTTCTATTTTCCATTCATAGATTGTTGTTTCACTTACTTGAGGCCCCTTCTGAAGCAATGCCTGTGAGAAGAATCTAGTTGATAAGGACAGCATTAAAATTTCTATTATTTGTACCCCATAATTCTAACTGAGATCTGGCGAAATTGTTAAAATTGGGTGTTAGGAGAGCAACCTATTGCAACCATCCAAACGCGGGTATTGCTGCGAAGATGCGCTTTGAGCCTTTAGTGTGCATTGCGTGTTAGGAGAGCAACCTTTTGCAACCATCCAAACGCGGGTATTGCTGCGAAGATGCGCTTTGAGCCTTTAGTGTGCCTTTGTAGCATCTATTGTGTGTGCTGTCCTTGTCTTCTTCTACTTCTAATTCTAACAAAGTGTGTTTAAATCTGAAGAAACCTGATGATAGTTTTTCTATTTCTCTACCGGAGAAGTTATTGTTGGCAAAACTTAATAGTTGTCTAGTTTGTTTAGTGACGTGGAGTTATTGTTGG
The DNA here is from genome assembly GCA_026898435.1 of Prunella vulgaris. Lineage (NCBI taxonomy): Eukaryota > Viridiplantae > Streptophyta > Magnoliopsida > Lamiales > Lamiaceae > Prunella > Prunella vulgaris. Next base: position 41,655 of record JAPKLY010000166.1, on the reverse strand, counting down.
CAGAATGGGGTAAGAAATTTTGAAGCAAGGAGGCCCAAGAGCCCTTGGATGCCATTTCCTATGCTGTTTGCTGCCATATCGAACAAGGTTTCTTGTCAAAACATGGACCTCGTTAAAGCTAACTATGCACTCTTCAGGGTAATTTTTTTCAACTCAACCTTTTCTGCTTTTTTTTTTTCTACTAAAACTAGTCATTCATTTGTGTTTTGGCAGAATAAGAAGATTAGTCGTGATACATTCGTCAAGAAACTGAGAGTGATTGTTGGCGATGATCTACTCAAATCAGCCATAACTGGTCTTCAGTCCAAGGTCCGTCTAATCCTCCATTTTCATACCATCTATTATTTGTTGTAATAAATAATGAAATACCTTGTATCTGCCATTCTTTAGATGTCTACCTCCAATGGCGAAACAGTGTGCACCTGAAGGTTGGATTCATGTAAATGTGTGCATGAAATGTCAAATAATAAGTTTGGGTCTGCACCTTTTAACTCCTATACTTTGGGCAAGTTGTGAACTGTGGCTACATTCTTGCTATTTCGTTTCGTTTGCTTGAAATTGTCGATGATGTGGGTGTGTGGAATTACAGTGTTGTGCTTCGGTTTGCTTCATACGACTCTTTTTGTTATTTTTAAATACCTTTTGGTTAAAAAAAGTTTCACTATGTGTGATGTGATGGGTTTTAAGGTTCAACACTGTTTAATTTTGTCTGCCACAGTTAAAACGATGGATCATTTATGTCGTGGAGGGAGAGTAACTTAGGGAGATCGATATTGAAAAATATTTTATCCTTGCTTAGTACTTTGGTCTTTCTCATAAATTTTGTTCATTTGGGGGTTAAATCTGGTTTCAAAATACTTGTCGGTTTGTCAAATTTCTCCTTAACTTATTCCTCTAATTAAAAGGTTAAACGTTTCACCCACTGGATTAGTCCCTTTTATCAGTAAAATAGGAGTATTGTTTGCAATCTCTTCTCTAATTTACTGAATTAACTTCTATAAAGAATTGCTCCCTACACCCTACGGGATGACACATTTTTTAAGGAAAATGTGTTTTATATATAAAGTAGTGGCATATGAGTAAATATGTGTATATATTAGTGAGTGCACGTAAATTAATGTTTTTTTTTTTAGTAGTGTGCAAATTTGTTTGGGACGTCCAAATAAAAAAAATGTGCAAATACCTGTGGGACAGAGGGAGTAATTTACATACATGTATAGTCTACCCAGGAAAAATATTTTTTTTAATTTAATATAAGATACCAAGTGACGAACATATTAGAACATTGTAAATTTTGATTAATATTGCAAAAGTTATATATGGAAATGAAAGTGGTTTCAAAAAGTGAGCAAATGGGTGTTCTTCTAATTGTATAATTGAACAGTTTTCACAAAAATAGGGAGGCATTGATGTAATAATTTGTGTAGGTGAGCAAGTGGATGTTCTGTTGATTGTATAACTTCGCAATTTTCTAACAATTGGGTGTTCCATCAACTCTTCATCGACTGGGGACCACAAATTAACATTATGTAATAATTGTGTAATGAAATTTATTTGGCCTCGATAAGAATTTTATGAAATTACACAACTTAATAAATTACACTTATTTAAGATATATTATTGTTAATTTATAGATACTTGACGTATATATCACTTTGCGTTGAAAATGACATGTAATTTACAAATTATATTAATAAAATAAAATAACAAAAAAAAAAATGGTATAGATGATGAACGGGAAGTTCAGTGATGTGATGCTAATTGGGCTTTATAAGCATTTATATCAAAAGTTTTGCTAATAATTGAGATAAAAAAAACGTTTCCATTATGTAAACATATTTATCATAAATTTAATGAATTTAAATTAAATAATATATACATTTAGTTTTATAAGTTCGATAAACTACACACCATTTTCATGATAAGATGTCTGTATATTAGACGGTCTTGAAATAGAATCATCCGTCACATGTTATAATAATATATACTAAATAATTAATGTAATTAAAAAAATATTACTATAATTTTATAAATAGTGAAAAAAATTACACTATTATTGTAATATTTTTAATAAAATATAATTACCCTATTATTCCAATTTTTTAACAAACAAAATTACACTATTTAAAAAGTGGGCACTGAGGGACAACTTTACATTGCTACTACCTCAAATTGATTCTCTTCTCTTCTCTTATCTCCCCTTTTTTCTACTAATTGATAATTTTTTATAAAAGAATGTCAAAATTTAAAAGCACAATGGGCAAGAAACTTAAATATTGATTGTGCAATTCTAGTTCTATTAATTAGGTACAATACATGGAATTATCGATGAAATCTAAATTTGTAGAGATTGTCAACAATTAATATGGATAAATTCTTTAGTAGAATAATTGTGAAGGAAGAGAAATTGAGCAAATTAAAAGGAAAAAAAATGTTAATCTTGAGTTGCAGTGGATGGATCCCAGCCGGGAGGTTTGATATCTGGCCAATCACCTCGGCATCCCAGTCTTATATACAGACTTTTTCTACCTTCAGCACAAGACAGAGTATGTACTGTACGTGAGTGTATGTATGTGATACATAAATACATGCATAAGCAACGCAACACAACATTCCCATGCATATGCTGCTCTATCAGTATAATCAAAGACATTGGAAATGGAAATGCACCTGGAAGAGTTTTATCTGAGAGAAGCAAGCGTTTGAGAGCGCTGAGTGAAGCCTGAGCAACGGTTTTGGTGTAAGCCGCATCCCAACCTCCAACCTTCACTACTACTTCCGCATTACTGTAACCTTCCACCCCAGCTTCGATGCTCTTCCTTGCCTCTTCTTTTGCTGACTCTTCATCTACACTCAAACTGAAGAGGGTTATAGTTCTTTCTCACTGTTACTCTGCTTTCTATGGATGTAATTTTCTATAATACCATCCATACTTCTTCAACAATTCCCACCACAGGGAGCTACAAAAAGAAGTTCTTTTTTTTTTTTGGTGGGGGTGTTCAAATTTATTCAATTTCCTAAACTTATCCACAGCCTAAATTACCGGCCTCCTTTTTGAACGTATAACCATTAAGCCTATTTAAGAAAGAAATTACTAATACAACTCAAAGTACTTGAACTGAAACGAGTAATGCTTAATGAAATGAGGCTCTAGCACAGTGTGTCTAAGGTATATGCTTGCAATAACTGACAATATTGAGTTGATATAGTTGAAGGTGACATGATTATGTTTCAAAAAATATAGAGCACTTAAAGCACACATAAATGCAGATTTTGGCAGCATCCATCATTTATTAAAGCAGCACATTAGGGCTATGTCAGGAAATTGAGCTAGAACAGTGCCAATACAATTTGTAAACTCTTGTGGATGTCAATGGTTGTGGAAGAACTAAAACCAAATATCTCAAGCTCCTTTCTGATATCAATCTCAAGAGTTCTTTCTAAGTGATTGAACTAAACCAATTACAGTTGGTTAGCCGGGAAAATAAGATTGAGGCACACTTGTTGAAGACGGGTATCTGATAGAGTTAAGATATAGACAACGAAGATCACAACACCCCTCCAAGAGGAATTCAGAGAACAAAAGTTCTCTATCCAAGCCAAGTGGCCGTAATTTAAGAATATAATTTTTTATAGATAAATTCCAGAAAAATCCTGAACAAATATGGTTAAATCAAATCCAGGCCCATGCACAAAGTCGACCCGATAATTAACTAAATAACATATAAGAAATACTAAGGAAACTAATAATAACTTAATTAATAATATGAATAATAAACTAAAAGCAGTTATTAATAACTCATGTCTTCTTCTTCGACCTCCTCTGGTACACGATCATCGGAGGTCTATCAGCTGCTCCCCCCGGCGAAATAGCCTTGCCCTCAAGGCGGAACTCCGGAAATTGCCCTCTCATATCAGTCACATCCACCCAACTGCTATTCTCTGCATCACAACCATGCCACTTGACCAATACCTGCTCGACCATTCTCCCATCTCTTTCAACTAGGCGACGATCTAAGATATCAGCTGGCAGGTATGGGGGTTCCACCGCCAACAAATCTTCAGGTAATGTCATTGAGACCTGTGCATCCCCAACAGCTGGTTTCAAGAGGGACACGTGGAACACAGGTGAATGTGCGACCCTTCCGGCAGCATCGACCGATATGCTACTGCCCCAATCCGTTCTTCCACAACAAATGGACCAAAAAACCTGTGAGCCAACTTTGGATTTCCAGCAGCAAACAGAGTACGTTGGCGATAAGGTCTGAACTTCAAATAGACCTTGTCGCATACCACAAACTCTAGGGGGCGACGATGCTTGTTTGCCTCCCTTACCATGCGATGTTGCGCACGTTCCAAGTGCAGCTTCAAGTCTGTCATTATCTCATCTCGTTTCCTCGATGGCTCTGCTAATAGTTGTGTACGAATCTCCCTGAAAAGACAAGGATGTACCCTGGTGGTGTCTGACCGTACACTGCCTCAAAAGGTGTCATACCCGTTCCTGAAGGGAAACTCGTGTTGTAATTGTATTCTGCCCATGATAGCCATTTCCCCACACTTTTTGGGTCTCTCCGAAGCAAAACACTGGAAGTAAGTTTCCGCACAACGATTCAACACCTCTGACTGACCATCTGCTTCTGGATGATAAGCTAAACCCATACATAATTTTGTTCCCCAAGACTTAAAGAGTTCCCTCCAGAATGAGCTCAAGAAAATTGGTGATCGGAAAAGATCGCACCCCATGCAAGTGGAATACTTCTTTGGCGAAGACGTAGGCGACTGTCTTTGTTGTGTATTAGAATAATATGAATATATTTGGTAGAGATTTAGGGCACTAAATGAGTTTACCTTAAATAGCTTAGTCTCTTGTGTATATATATATGCATTCATATCAATTGACTAATACAACATAATTTTTCCAATGATTTTGTGTGTCTCGTTTAACATGGTACCAGAGCACGATATAATTTAGGGCATAATTTTCACAGAAACAAAAAAAAATCTAGGTTTTTCAGTTCGACCTTTTCCGGCCACCACTAGTCGACAAGCCTACACTGGAAGATGGGCCACCTTCCGGCGACCCTTCACTTGAAGTTTCAGCACTGGTGGTGGAGCGTGTGAGGCTCATGTGCCGTACGACTTTTCTGGTCCCCTTCTACCGGCGCGTGAGAGCGCGTGCGTTGTTGGATTTTACTCCCTTGTTTCCGTTCAACGTTGGATTTTACTCCCCTGTTTCCGTTCAACTCGTCTCCTTAAAGTCTTTCCGTTGGTGTACCTGTTTGAGTCAACATCTGAGTGGTGTGCGATTTCGTTTTGGGTAAAATTCTCTTTGTTACTTTTTTATTTTTAGAAATTTTGATTGTCTTGTTGCTTGGTGTTCCACTATGGGTGATGAAAAGAAACCTTTTGTTGATGTTATGCCCGTGATGGCTAAAATTACGGAGCATAAACTTTGTTCCACGAATTATTTATATTGGTGTCAAATTATTGAGCTTTATTTTTTGAGTGTATCATATGACTAATAATCCACCCACTGATAACAATACTTACTTGGTTACGAGATGATGCTCATTTGTTTTTACAGATACGTAATTGTATCAGTAGTGAGGTGATTGACATGGTTACCCATTGTAGGACTGTTAATGCTCTTCTCTCATATCTTGAGTTTTTGTATTCGGGGAAAGGGAACGCTTCTCGAATATATGATGTGTGTCAAACATTTTACAGGCCAGAGAAAGGCGATAAGTCGTTAACAGAGTACTTCATGGAATTTAAGAAAACCTACGAAGAACTTAATGTGTTGCTTCCATTGAGCCCTGATGTCAATATACAACATTCCCGTCGTGGGCTAGTCGCTCGCGCAGCGGCGCAGGGGACACCGTTGCAGCCATCGCCAATGTCATCCACCGTTGCGTCCGTCACCAACATCTGAAGGTTCTATTTTTGGATTTGATTTTATTTTTTGGCTGGCAACACACCTACGACGAACACTACACTGCTCCCTTTCTTCCTTTTTTTTTTTTTTTTGTGTTGATCTCCCAGGGCTGCTGTTCTTGTTTTTGGGTCTGGCTTTGCTGCTGTCTTGTTTTAGAGAATGAGATAGATGGGACAATGTATGTAGGTTTGTGTGTATTGTTGTGAATTTGTGATGTTTGGATTTATTGTCTCACATAATTGATGTATTGAGAAAGAGGGAAATTTGTTGTGCCTTACTACCTTCCGCCTAATTCTAAATTTTTTTTTTTTTAAATTAAAAAAAAAAAAAAAGGCGGCCGCCTAGACGCCCAATTTCCGTTTTCCAACTTCTACAACCTTGCTATATCTGCTAGTGATATGCAAAGTTGATGCAATTACAAGCCAGTTTGGTCACTACCATTGCTGAGTCAGGTAAACCTAATGCATGTCTTGTCTCCTTATCTTCCAAGTGGATCATTGATTTTGGTGCCAAAGATCATATGACAGGTAACTCAAAGTTGTTCTCTACCTTTGACTCACATACTCATTTTCCTACTACTCTAGCTGATGGCTCACAATCTGATAGAGTTGTCATATATTAAGTATTATTATTATTATTAGTCTTTTATTAATATGTTAAGTCTTTATTGAGTCATTTAAATAAATAGCCCATGGGCTTATGTTTCTTAGGGCTTAAGTTAGGGTTAGGGTTTGAGTTTATTTAAATAGTTGTTTTCCAGATTTCAGGATTATCTTTGGATCAAGAACATTGTAGCAACTTCGGTTGTAGGCAGAGATTATCTCTATGACAGAGTGTAGCACTCTGTGACCTCGTTTTGAGGATTTATTTATGTTTTCATCGTTATTTATATTACTTGAAGTCCTTGCTCTATAACAATCTCGTGTCATATGATTGGGAACAGTTAACCCAACATCTTCCCTATCATTATCATTTGTTCTTAACCTTCCTTATCTCTCGTTTAACTTAGTTTCTAAGAGTAAACTCACATGTCACCTTAATTGTAGTGTTTCATTCTCTCTCGATTATTGCTTATTTCAGGATCTCACGACGAAGAGGGCCATTGGTTGAATCGGGTGACCTCTATATCCTTGATACACAACAATCAGTAGCATGTAAATGAAACGTCAACCCCATGTATGAACTTTGTCGGTTGGAGAAAATGTGTCCACATTTTTCTCAATTGTCATCTCTAGATTGTGAATATCATTTTACAAAACATCATCTTTCTAAGTTGTCATCTCTAGATTGTGAATATCATTTTACAAAACATCATCGTGTTAGTTTAAGTCCTCGAGTCAACAAAGGAGCAAGTGCTCCTTTTGAGTTAGTATATTTTGATGTGTGGGGTCCATGTCCTATTACATCGAAACCTGAATTTCATTATTTTGTTGTTTTTGTTGATGATTATTCTTATATGACATGGATTTACCCATTTTCTGCCTTTTGTGCTGAGGTTAAGGCTTAATATGGTTTTTCTGTGAAAATTTTGGGAAGTGAGAATGCTAGGGAATATCTCTCTGACATATTTTACAAATATATGCTGCAAAATGGTATTCTTCATCAAACGTCTTGTGTTGACACACCGTCTCAAAATGATGTGGCTAAAAGAAAGAATATGCATCTTCTTTAAACTGCTCAAGCATTGTTGTTTGCTATGAATTTTTCTAAACCTTTTTGGGCTTATGTTGTCTCCACTGCTTGTTTTCTCATCAATCGCATGCATTTTCGGTTCTAGGAGGTGAGTCCCCATTTGATGTCCTATTCTTATATCAATATCGATTTTCGATAAAACATAAATCTTTGGTTGCACTTGTTATGTTTGTGATGCTCGGCCTCATGTCACGAAACTTGATCCTAAGACTTTGAAGTGCATTTTCTTGGACTATTATCGGGAACAAAAGGGGTATCGTGTTTTTGTCCTAGTCTCAACAAATATGTTATTTCTACTGATGTTGCATTCTTTGAACATATACCTTTCTCTCAATCCCCTCATCCTCCCACTGAGGGGGAGGATACAAGCTTTTCTAGTATACCATTACTCAGTAACACCACCGGTTTTTTCTCCACCTGAGTCCACTAGACCTCCTATCCTACATACATACTCTCGCCGTCCACAACCGTCTACCCCTCTTACTGCTGATTTGATTCCAGATTTGCCAATTTCATGTCCTGATGCACCAGTGTCTTCGTCAGCAGATCCTTCTCCAAGTGACGATCTTCATATTGCTCTTTGAAAAGGTAAACGTACTTGCACTTGTCCAATTTTCTCTTTTGTGTTCTATGATCACTAGTCACCTTCTCGAACTTTGATTTCTTCACTTGAGACTGTTCCTAAAACTGTCCATGAAACTTTAGGCTAGCGTAATGCCATAATTGAGGGGATGCATGCATTAGATTCAACTGACACTTGGGAATTGGTGAATCTTCCTACAGGTAAACGATCTATTGGTTGCAAATGGGTGTTTACTGTCGAAGTCAATCCTGACGGTTCTGTTGCTCTCCTGAAAGCCTGCATTGTCGCTAAGGGATATGCTCCAACTTATGATGTTGATTATTCTGATACTATTTTCTAGTTGTCTAGCTCACCTCAATTAGACTTTTGATTTCGCAGGCAACTACCCGTCGCTGGCCTTTACACCAGTTGGATTTAAAAAATACATTTCTCCATAGTGATCTTATTGATACTATTTATATGGAGCAACCGCCCGGATTTGTTGCTCAGAGAGAGAGTAATAAGGTATGTTATCTTCGAAAGTCGTTGTATGGTTTGAAACAAAGTCCTCGTAAATGGTTTAGTACTTGTGTGATTGAGGAGTTTGGTATGAAGCAAATTAGATCTGATGATTCCATTTTCTATATAAATTTTGAGAGTAGTATTATATTGATGGCGGTGTATGTGGAGGATATTGTGATCACTGGAAGTGATTCTAAAAAAATTGCATCTTTAAAAGTCTTCCTTCTTACTCACTTCACTACGCAAGATTAGGGGACACTTTAATATTTTCTTGGTATTGAAGTGAGTAGATGTAAGAAGAGAATTTTTTTGTCTTAATGAAAATATGTGCTAGATTTACTTTTTGAAACAGAAAAATTGGGAGCTAAACTTTGCAGCTGTCCCATGGTTCCCAATTTACAACTCACGAAAAATGGTGATTTATTTGATGTTCCTGGAGGATACAAAAGGTTGGTTGGAAAATTGAACTACCTCAGACAGACACATCCTGATATTACTTATTCAGTAAGTGTTGTAAGTCAGTACATGTCATCACCGACTGTAGATCATTGGAAGACAGTAGAGCAGATCATGTGCTATTCGAAGGGAGCTCCTGCTTGGGGAATTGTGTATAGTTAATATGGTCACAATCGTATTGAGTGTTTTTCTAATGCTGATTGAGCAAGTTCAAAAGAAGATCGAAGATCTACTTTAGGCTAACACTTTTTCCTTCGGGAAAGCTTGATTTCTTGGTAAACCAAGAAACATAAAGTAGTCTCACGTTCTAGTGCAGAGTCTAAATATAGAGCTATGGCCAAACAGGGTGTGAGATAGTTAGAGTTAGTGGGTTCCCAAGGGAAGTAGATTTGAAGGACTCAATACCTGTCAAGTTATGGTGTGATAACCATGCTGCTCTTCACATTACCTCTAATCCAGTCTATCACAAGCGAACTAAACACATTGAGTTTGATTGTCACTTTGTTCGTAAGAAAATCCAACAAAGATTTGATTTCGAAAGGTTATGACAACTGAAGATCAATTAGGGGATATCTTTTTGAAGGCCTTTAATGGAGTTAGAGTAGACTATTTTTTGTAACAAGCTAGACAAGAGTTGACTATCTTTGTAACAAGCTAGACATGATTTATATCTATGCTCCAGCTTGAGGGGGACTGTTAGAATATTATGCATATATTTGGTAGAGATTTAGGGTACTAAATGAGTTTACCTTAAATCCCTTGTGTATATATAGGCACTCATATCAATTGACTAATACAACATAATATTTTCAATTATACTTCTGGCATATCTCACATTCCGCCACGAATTTGTGAACATCTTTCAACATACCTGGTCAGTACAAGTTGGTTGATTCGGCTTGCAAGTCCGGAAGGCTCCCGAGCGACCCCGGATGGGGTGGTATGCACCTTTTGTTACAATTTGGTGATCCAATGCGACCGCTAGGTATAACCAGGCGACCTTTGTAAATCAGCAGGTTCTGCGATAAAAGTGTATTGCTTTGGAGCAACCCGACCCGCACACAAGTCACCCATAATTTTAGCCAAATTTGGGTTTGGCCAAATCGCTGATTAAAGGTCATCCCAATCCCGCCATAACATCAGTTGCTTTATTGTTAACTCCCTCATTGTAAACTATGCCAAAATCAAATCCCAGTAGTTTTGCTGCTCAATTTTGTTGTGCCAACGTTGTTAGGCACTGTGAGAGAAGATGCTTGAGGCTTCGCTAATTAGTACGGATCGTAAACCATTGTCCCAATAGGTAAGGACGCCAATGTTGGACAGCTAGCACCAATGCCATCAGTTCCTTCTCATGAGCTGATTTTGCTAGCAAACGCCCATAATTGCTTGCTAAAATAAGCCACATGCTGCTTATCTTGCATAAGAACAACCTCTAGCCCCCGGCCTGAAGCGTCACATTCGATCACAAATGACTTTGAAAAGTCTGGAATACGAAGAACATACGAAGAAGTTAGGGCCTCCTTCAAACTCAGACATGTTGCATCTGCCTCAGGTGTCAGTCGCCACGTGGTCATCCCCTCTTTCTTGAGTAATACCGTTAATGATGGTGCTGCAATTTTACCAAAGTAGTGGATAAAACGACAGTAATACCCCGCAAACCGAGAAATCCGTGAAGCCCATGAGAAGTAGGTGTGGGCCACTTAAGAACAAACCCGATTTTTGACGAATGACAAGTCCATCCGAACTCTATCCCTTGATACTACATGTCTCAAATATTCAAAGCCGGAATGTCCAAGCATGCATTTCTTTGGATTAATTATTAAGAAATGAATCTAGAGGATCGTGAATACCTGGCGTAAGTGTTTGAGGTAGCTACTTCATGAGTTACTGTAGACTAAGATTTCGTCAAAGAAGACGAGCACAAACTGGCGCAAGTAGGGTCAGAAGATGTCATTCATCAGGCTTAATTTGGAAGGTGGCTGGGGTGTTGGTCAACCCAAACGGCATAACAAGAAACTCATAGTGGCTAGAGCGTGAGTGCGAAAAAAAGCAGTTTTTGGAAAATCCTTGGGTGCAATATGAATTTGGAGGGATACAGCTCGGAACAATCAATATAAAATGTACTCAAGTCATGCCTGCGTTCCATCCCCCAAAATTACTGTGTATTTAGTTGCAGGATCAATAGCCAAACTCAGATTCCGGGTCACTTCCGCGGAAAGAAAACAAGGCTTGCCACTGCCAATCATGGTAAGAAAACGATGATCACCAATTCAGCTGAACAATTTCATAGTTTTAGCTCCGTCGAAGACAGCTTCGAGAGCCGGAGGGCCTGAAGTTCAATAGGGATATTAGGAAAAGTGGCTGTTAAGGGGTCAACTTCAAACTGCTCCCCCGTAATATCCCACTCCTCCTAGCTCATTGGTGGTAGGATTAGGCGACAAGGGTTTAGCTCCTGCTGTATCCGATTTATCCAATTTCTTGAGCAAAAGTTCAAATTTCTGCTCAAGGCCTTTGAAGGACGAAACCATGTCCAATACAGTTGGTCTCTGCTCGCCCATAATCTGCTTATATTTGTCTATGGTCTTCAGTATCGTGTTGATTCGTTCCTTATCAGATGTAGATCGCGTCATGATGGTCCGACATGCCAAACGAAATGGATGGAGCTAAGATATAGGCAACGAAGATCACAACACCCCTCTAAGAGGAATTCACACAACGAGTTCTCTGCCCAAGCCAAGTGGCCGTAATTTAAAAATATAATTTTTGATAGATAAATTCCAAGAAAATCCTAAATAAATGTGTCTCTTATTAGGTTAAATCAAATCCAAGCACTCCACAACGGCGAGGTTTTTAATGAGGCACATTCATCCTTCATTTTTCCTCCTTTTTCCGGGTTGTGGATTCTTTTCTTTTTCTTTTAATAATAATACCATATTTCCCTCAAATCCAAGCACATGCACAAGGCCCACCCAATAATTAACTAAATAACATATAAGCAATACTAAGGAAACTAATAATAACTTAATTAATAATATGAATAATAAACTGAACGCGATTACAAATAACTCATGTCTTCTTCTTCGACCTCCACTGGTACACGATCATCGGAGTTCTATCAATATCTGCGTAGACGGATCAACAAATCCGCTTGTATAAGCTTAACCTCCGGACGATTAACAAAACAACTGTTAGAGTTATGGAGATTGGACCAAAACAAAAGATAAAAAGAACTTACAAGATGAACTCGTCCCACGCCAAACTCGACTGAATAATTAATTTCTTCCCAAAATTGACTTTTCAAGACTAACAATGCAGTTTAAATAGAAAGCTAAGCCAATGGTCCACTAATCAAACTGAAATTAATATAATTAGGCCCACTAATCAAGTTACTTCTTTATATTAGCACGTCTTTAATATGTAACAATCCCCTCCCTCTCGAGAACAGCCATGCCCTCATGGCTAAATTCAGGAAACTGAGCACGAAACAACTCCTCGTCCACCAATGTTGCCTCTCCCTCCGGACTATCAGCCCAAGCCACCCAGAGTTGAGAAACACGCTGATCTCCACGCCAAATCTGTCTAGGCCGATGTACTTGAGAAGGCATAAAGAGGGCAGCCTCATCTGCAATATCCAAGGGTAGATTGGGATCCGCCACATGATCCCCAATTGTGGCCTTCAATTGAGATACATGAAAAACAAGATGCATGCGACATCCCTCAGGCAAATCCAGCCGGTAAGCAGCCCGACCAATTCGAATCGAAATAACTAAGGGACCAAAATATCGACGAGCCAACTTCACATTGAGCTTCTTGAACAAAGACAACTGATGATAAGGCTGAAACTTAATGAAGACTCGATCACCCACCTCATAAACAACATCACAACGTTGTTTATTCGACTCACGATTCATGCGTTGTTGAGCACGCTCGAGATGAATACGCTGCTGCTGCAAAATATCATCTCTCTTCATCAAATCATCTAAGACAGCTTTAACACGAATTTTCCCCGGTAAAAACTGCGACAAAACTATAGGTTTGCGCCCGTAAACAGCCTCAAAAGGCGCGCACCCATAGCAGAGTGGAAACTCATGTTAAAACAATACTCCGCCCACGACAACCACTGCGCCCAATATTTTGGATGGGTTGAGACAAAACATCTCAAGTAGGTCTCCAAACATCGATTCATCACTTCGGACTGGCCATCAATCTCAGGATGATAAGGTGAACTCATTCATAAATGTGTTCCAGTGGCCTTGAATAACTCTTGGCAGAACAAATTAAGGAACACTGGATCACGATCTGATACAATGGATCGAGATACACCATCGAACCGGACTACTTCCCTTGCAAAAACAAGAGCCACCCCTCGGGCTATGAAAGGGTGCAAAAGGCCAATAAAATGGGTAGCCTTCGACAATCGATCCACAACAACTCCAAATTCTGAGAACGAGGCAGCCAAGTGATTAAGTCCATACTCACATCTTCCCACACCCATTCTGGAATAGGCAACGGTTGCAACAGCCTTGTGGGATAACGAAAGTCTAACTTGTTGCGCTGACAAACCAAACACTCCGCCACAAAACGAGTCACAATACGATAGGCTCCTGCATGCCCTCCGGTTGTAGTTGAATGGAACTCTCTCAGTAATCTAGGAACCCATTCCAAAGTCGAAAGAATAACTAGATGATCCTTGAAATAAAGGATCCCATTAACAAGTACGAAAGGGCGACCAACTTTTTCGCCCCTCTCAAGGGTCTGTATCACCAGAGCGTACAAAGGATCTGAACGGACAACCTGTTTCAAGGTTGATTACTCCATCCAACAAGGGACTGAAATTGCCTAACAACCTATATCCGAGTCTCGGCGCGATAAGGCATCAGCAGCAACATTCTAATTGTCAGCCTTGTACTCAATCTCAAAATCAAATCCAATGAGTTTAGAAACCCAATACTGTAATAGACTGCTGTAATAGATGATTCAGCTATGGTGGTCAGTCAGAACAATGAATTTTCGACCCAAAAGGTATGATCGCCAATGAAGAACCGCAAGTACTGAGGCCATTAGTTCCTTCTCGTAGGTGGATTTAGAGATATTACGATTAGAGTAAGCCTTACTGAAATATGCAATCGAACGTTTATGTTGCATCAAAACAGTCCCTAAACCTCGTCCAGAAGCATTACACTGGATGAGAAAAGGTGCAGAAAAGTCAGGGACAGCAAGTACCTGGGCTGATGTGATGGCCTTTTGGAGGGCCTCAAAGGCAGCTTGGGCCTCAGAACTCCAAGAAAAACGAAAGCCAGCCTCCTTATGTAACATGTTAGTCAAAGGCCAAGCAATCTTTCCATAATCCCTGATGAAACAACGATAATATCCTATTAAACCCAAAAAACCTCTCACTCCTTTTACCGACTTAGGAGTTGGCCACTGCAAGACAACCATCACTTTAGAGGTGTCCATTTGCACCCCCTCAACCGAAACTACGTGGCTCAAGTAATCGATAGAACTTTGAGCCCAAGAACATTTCTTGGGATTCGCCACAAAACAGGCTGCAACTAAAATTCTCAAAACCTCATGAAGATGGTTAATGTGGGATTGCCAATCAGAACTGCAAATGAGAATATCATCAAAGAACACCAACACATACCTCCGAAGTAATGGTTTGAATAAGTCATTCATAACAGCTTGAAACGTGGTTGGAGCGTTCTGTAGCCCAAGGGCATCACAACAAACTCATAATGGCCTGAATGCGTACAAAATCTAGTCTTCGGAATGTCTTTGGGTGCCACACGAATCTGATGATAACCCACCCCCAGATCAAGACGAGTAAACCACGAAGCACCATGCAATTCATCTAAAAGTTCCTATATGAAGGGTATCAGACAATTATCGGGCACTGTGCGCTTATTTAGTTCCCGATAGTCTACATAAAATCTCCAACTTTCATCCTTCTTGAGCACCAGGAGAACCGGACTAGAGTAGGGTCCAGTATTTGGCTGAATTAGACATGCTGGAAGCATCTCCTCAATCAGACGTTCAATCTCTGTCATTTGGGCAGCACTATACCGATATGGTCGCACGAAACTGGAACAGCCCCTGGTTGTAGTGGTATACAGTGGTCGCAATCCCATGAAGGAGGAAGACCAGGAAGAGGGGATAAAACCTGGGAAAATTCATCCAACACTTGCAGAACTTCCGGAGCTAAAACAATTAACTGATTACTATCCAATTGATACAACTCAGATTGCCAAAGAATCCAGGATTCAATATCAGCCAATTTAAGAGAAATTGCAGCTGAAATTTGGCATTTATCCAATCCCCAGTCCCTTGCATGCAAAATTGTTGATCAAGATAAGCCCAATTAACCTAAATGTCACCTAAGGCAGCAAGGTAACCCCCAAAATAACATCCACCCCGCTTAGGGGAAAAACGTAAGCAGAAAAGTTGAACCTTACTGTCCCAAACTGTAACGAAATATGGGGGCAACGCCCAGCAGTACTAATGTCTGTCCGTCGCCCAATTTCACTGGAAGTGTAATCGATTCGTCGACCAGAAGACCCAGGCAGCCACCGTTTGCTGTGAAATAAAACAATGAGTGGCTCCGCTATCAACCATTGCCACCACCTCAGTATCACCAATTTTTCCTAAAAGTTTCATTGTTGTTGGCCCATCGAAACCGAACGCAATAGCAGACGACAACTGCAGTGATTGAAAAGTAATATCCTCAACATTTTCCAGATCCTGAGGCCCATTTGTTTCTCCAGGATTGAGCTCCTCATCTTCATCTAGCACTACCATTACTCGAAGAAATCTGTTAGCACAAGTATGGGTGGGACTATAGGGCTCACGACAATGGAAACATAAGTCTTTTGACAGTCAATCTCTATACTCGCTTTGAGACATCTGACGTGGTTGACGGGGTACCTTATTTATTGAATTGGTAGATGAATCTGAGAAAGATAGCCCATGTGTATTAGAGCCTGAAGTGTGTGGTGGTTCAGAGGCTCGTTGAAAACCAGAAGTCGGGTTCCGTGGCAAGAATACTCCCATAGAACGGAAATAGTGTTGTTGTGGAGGTCAAAATCCTGAATTAAAGTGATTCTGGACTGGGGCTGACCGGCTATAGAAGGGAGGCTTGGTCGTGGCTATTTCATGTTCAGTTTCTCGCGCTAGGTGCATAGTTGTGCATATGTCTTCAGCATCTTTGGAACGGATGTGGACACAAATGTCCCCCTTAAGCCATTAAGAAAAAGGCCTGAGGCGTCCATATCAGAAAGTGAAGGAACCCCGGCCATTCGAGAGATAAATGCATCTACATACTCATCCAGCGAGCCCGTTTGGCGAGTCGAAGCTAACGCCTCACAGGGATTAGCGCGGGGATCATCACGGTATCTTTTCAACAGTTCAATTGTGAAGCTACCAACTTAGAGTAGGCATTCACCCAATTAACCATTGAAGTCAATGGAGCGCCGACCCTTCCATTGCAATCAAGGCATACTCAAGTTTCATGTCATCGGGGCTATTCTCAATACGAAACAATTGATTTGCCCGAGATATCCATGCTGACAGATTTTCGCCATTGAAATTCGAAAGTTCCAGGCGAGGAGATTGTACAGAAGTTGAGGCAGTTTGTTGAAAGATGGGTGGAGGTGCAGTTTGGTTGGCGACGTGCAGGTGGGAAGGGATTGTCCTCTATTGCCGATGTTGACCCCTCCGCCACGGTATCCTTCCCCGTCGATATCGTGCGCAACATCGTACGTACCTCTTCGAACCCAGACACTACAGAGGCACGGATTTCTGCCACACTAGTATCGAGAGTAACCATCCCTTTCTCTAACGTACTGATTCTTTTCCTCTGATCTCGTCATATCGCCAGCAGGGTGGGACCAATTGTTAGAGTTAAGGAGATGATTGGACCAAAACAGAAGATAAACAAACCTTACGAGATGAACAAGTCCAACGTCAAACTTGGTTGAATGATTAATTTCTTCCCAAAAGTGACGATTCAAGACTAACAATGTAGTTTAAATAGAAAGCTAAGTCCATGGGCCCACTAATCAAACTGAAATTAATAATATTTAATCAAATATAAATAGGCTCACTAATCCAATTACTTCTTTATATTAGCACTTCTTTTATATGTAACAACAACTTTTTGAAATCAATTGCATTAATGATTCATCACTTCCAACACACAATTTTATTGAAAATTTGACTTTTAATAAACTAGTCTTTACAAATATGGGTGTATATGCACCTTGATATTATAATTCTACAAAAGTGTAAATAAATATGGGGAAACGACAAAATAAAGAGTAAATGTAAAGTGCGTGTCAAAAGGTGTCAAAATAGGAATTCTCGGACTCATGGAGGTGGAAAGGCTCGTTGAAGAATCACTTCTCTACAAAGGAGATGTATGATTTGATTGTGGAAGCTTATTCAAGTGAAGTAGAGATACAATTTTCGTGGAGGAAATTGTGGTGGAAGGCGATCCCATCCAAAATTTTAGGCTTTTCTTGGAAGGTTGTTCGCGAACGAATACCTACAAAGGACAATTTAATGATGCGAGGTCTCACTTCTGGCTTGGAAGATGACTTATGTTCACTGTGTAGAGGTACATTGGAATCCTCTAATCACCTCCTATTCTCTTGCCCAATTGTTCTACTCGTTTGGCAAGCCTTATTGTCTTGGCTTGATAAGTCTATCCCACATGCCTCGACAGCCCGAGATCATTTTATTGAGTTTGTGGAGTCAGAAAAGGGTCAGATTAGAAAGAAAATTTTTGGATTAATATGGCAGGCTGCTCTTTGGAAGATTTGGAAAATCCGTAATAGTTTGATATTCAAAGCGAGTTCGTATACTTTGAATGAACTCATTGATGACATCAAATACTGTTCATGGAAGTGGATTCGATCTCACTACCCCCTAACTTTTTTGCTTATCAATTTATTAGTTGGCAGTGTAATCCTTTAGAATGCATTCCGGCAAAATTGTAAGTCTTTTCTTGTAATATCTTTTGGTGGACAATTCGGGTGGTGAGCATCCCTTATGCTCAATTCAATATATTTCACCTTTATCTTTAAAAATAAAAAAAAAAAGTTGTCAAAATATAACTCTTTAAAATTAATTGAAATTTAAGGATTGACCACTTCCAATATATTTCACTTTGAATACACTAATCTTTACAAATATGAGTGTATATCAACCTTGAATACACTAATCTATAAATGTGTAATACATTTATGGAGAAATGAGAAAATAAGAGTAAATATAAAGTGTGTGTCAGAAAGGTCAAATCAACTCTTTAACACTAAATGATATTAAATGATTCATCACTTCCAATACTCGATTAATTGAAATTTTCACTTGAATACACTAATATTTACAAATTATATCCATGTTGATGGACGACTCCAGAAATATGTGATAAATAAATGTCGGGAAGGAGTAAATGTAAAGAGTGTTGGAAGATGTCAAAATCAACTCTTTAAAAATGATTGAAATTAAATGATTTGTCACCATTTGAAATTTTCACTTTGATACACTAATCTTTACGAATATCGATGTACATCCACCTTAATATAAGAAATGTGTAATAAATAGATATGGGGAATTGAGAAGATAGAGAGTAAATGTAAAGAGTGTGTCGGAAGATGTCAAAAATATACTCCCTCCGTCCAAGTTCAGGAGGTGATATTTCCTTTTTTCCAAGTAGGCAAAGTCCAAAACGGAAACTTTTCACTTTGCCTTCACACTCACAAACAATCACTTTATTCATAACGGACCCCACAATACATAAACAACTAATATTTCTTAAAACCTGTTTAAAAGATTCTTTGCTCACTAAACTTGGACGGAGGGAGTAGTTTTTAAAAATGCTCCCTAATTTGGAAAAGTGACTCTTGAAGATACTCTTAACAATATATTCTAACCAAAAGTCTTGAATTCTAATGCTTGAAAAGCTCAATCTTCCAATGCTTACTATTTTCAGTTCAACATAGTCAAGCTAATTAAACAAATATGTTATACCTACAAATCATAGGATTTTGTTCGCATTAGCTTTAATATTGGAAAAATCTGACCAAGGATCTAACCAAAGATTAGACCGTATTGTTGACTTTATCTATTAATCGTTAAGGGCGCAAGGCGCACACTAATATTTTCACTAAACATCACTTATATATGGCATAACATATATGACACATATTGTCCTACAAAATATAGTTCAATACCACGTAAAATCACATAATAATACCATAAAATCGACTAATGAGCATTGGAACATAATGTAAACATGAAATGAACATCACAAGTTGTGAACGTAGACTTATTAATACTAAATAAAAACATCAAATGTAGCAACAGCAGCAACTAACCAATAGTCTAGTTCTCATTCTCATTCATATCAAATTATGCGGGTCTGCTTTTTCCTTCAGCAGTTCAGCACTAAAAGTCTAAAACCCTAGTTTATTTCCAGCATTACTATATCTTAAAAAAATGTATGTTTAAGAACAACATTTAAGAAAAAATGTTTTTTTTTTCTTAAAAGACGACCTAAAAATATTTAAAATGGAAGTAAAGTCATATGTGCAACAAGCACACCTTGGTTGCTTCCTCTCGTCATAGAAGGTGTGCACCCTAAAATCAGCGTAAGTAAACAAAGAGGCGCATGACTTATAGCCTCAAGCATCTTAGGCACAACTTCTTTAACAACTACTATAAAAGTTGGAGATTATGCTATGATTCTGTCTTTATTGTATTTCCTAGTTTAATCATTCAATGTTTAGTGTGTTGATCATTATTTCTTTCCTTTCTTTAGATTGTAACCATTCTCCCACTATTAATAGGGGAGCCTTCTACCTCAATAATATACAATACATTTCTTTACTTTACTATCTCTTTTACAATGAACATAAAACAAAAATCTTAGAGATGCTTTTGGTTACAGTTTTCACAAATTAATTCTATTCTAAGAAAGTATACTACTTTTACCATCTAACTAATGGACTATATATTAGAATATTCTTAAGATACCAATCAAGAAAAAAAAATATACAAGCTTTGTGTATGAAGTATATATAGTATACTACTAAGGGTATGTTTGGTTCGTAAGATAAAAGTATCTATCCGTTAAAAATATGCATGTTTTCGACGGATAGATACTTTTATCTTATGAACCAAACATACCCTAAAAGATTTCAAGGGGACAATAATAACCTGTGGCTTCAGACTGAGACAGCCAAACTGAAAATCCCGCAAAAAGATGTTGCCATTTATTGGAATTCCTTGCAGCACCATGTGATCCTCCAATTGTTGCAATAACTGCTCTAGCCTGACTGGAAACTCCCATCATTTAAAAACAATTAGGTTTGCGATATTACCAACACCAAATGAACACGTATAGAAAATAAGCAGAGTAACGCAAACAAATGTAATGTGAATACAAGTAATACCTACTAACACTTTCTAATATAACCCCTTCTGCTTCTGCAACAGCATCATAGCCTTCCTTAACTGCCCCTGAAATTAATATAACGTTGTTTGAAACAAATTATAGTAGTATATAAAAAATGTGGCTCGTTAGTGAAACAATAGATGGCTTTTATTAGAGCAAATAATCCATCATTCAGATAAATCTAGTCTTTCTCTGGTTATGTGTATTAGTTCAACAACCTAAAAACCATAACCAGCAATATTTTAGTTACCGGAAATTGATATTTCAGACATTTTCTATTTGAATATATCTAACAAGGGGGATAGCCAAACAAAAAGTCATTGTTATGACGAAACTTGAAAGGATAAAATTTGATTCAAGATGTCAGATCTAGAAAGGCTAATAAAGTTGGAGAAATGGCACTTCCATTTAACTAGCGGCGCCGATTATTCCATTAAACACCGATGAATGCAATTTATATTGGCCTCATGTAACCACACATTTCTTTGAATTATCACATCTTATTCCAGAAACAAATGTCTGTAGATCTAGTATATATGCTAAACAGACAAAGAGAAATCCCAAATATTTGAATGAACGCTATAGCCACAAGGCAATCTTTGTCCAAAAAGAGAGATGCATCGTAGCAACCTGACTGGGCCATGATTGTACCAAATCCTTGATGATTAAATGGACTAACATTGTCTGTTTTGATGTTGAAGGTCCTCAATCTTAACATTGTTATCTACTAAAGCACATGAATTTTAGACTTTCATGAAATGTGACAAGCCCCCACATAAAATCATGGCCATCAAAGAAGTACATTAGGTTGGGTGGCCTTCTAGGCACATTTCATCATTAGTTTGAAAGGTTGCTCAGATTTCGACCAGAGAAAAGAGAAAAGGCAGTTGATGAAATCCTTGTTTTCATGAATCAATTATTTCCAGTTTCCCTTACTATGCCATAGTCACATATTCTTTACCAAAGCCAAAGCTGTTTCCTTATTCATTTCAATAAGGTATGCAATGACATTGATATTTATTAGTCATTTTACAACTCCGAGACAAATGAATTTGATAGTAAAAGAAAGCATCATATCTGCTCTGTATGTGCACAGCTGGGCAGAGAGAGAGAGAAGGAAGGAGAGAGAGAGAGAGAGAGATCCACAAACTCTAACACTCACATGATTCAACAGATTGCTTGATATACGTCTCCAGGAGCTCCTTTGTACTGAGTGGAGTGTATCTATTATCAACATAGAAGTATTAAACTCTTCAACAACATATGGGTATCCAACCAAGAAACTGAGCGCAGCCAGCTTCGACCTTTAGTTTTCAACACTAGAAATTTGATCGTGCAGATGCAGTTACGCAAGTTAAAGCAAGTGCAGTTGGAACCATATATCACCCTCAGTATATACAATTTTTTATAAGACCCTTGATATATACAACAGTTTTTCATAGTTCTTTAAAATGAAGATGGAAAATTTTGGTCACATTACAGACGTCATTTCATGAACATCAATTTGTTCAAATAATGACGAAGGATGATAATGGGCACGAGTAACTGTGAGAAAATCAGAAATCAATAAAAAGGGATAACTATTGATCATCCAAGTACAAAATTGACCGACAAGAAATATTATTTCCAATCCACTTCTTAGTCCAATATGAGAAAAAGAAATAGGGAGTCCATACCCAAGACCAACTGCTAATTCCCGAGCAATCTTGTAGTTTATTTCTGTAGATCCTCCAACCAAAAATATTGATGTTCCTTTCAATAATTGGATAACTCCAGTTGTTAAGGACTCCCAAGATTCCATGATGTCTGGCCATTTCAATGTTGAGTCTTGCTTTTTCATGTTAACTACAAGTTGAGCATCATCTATATACCTGTTCAAGATGTTCAAAAAGACATTTTGCAATTCAATAATAATATGTCAGTAATGATTATTGGTGGTGCTTCAATTATCAACATCAGATACCATATTGTTTCAGAAGGCTTTATCATTCCATATAGACTATTGGTATCTAGTAGTGTCTGTGTATATCCAGAACGCTCCACTCTAATTAGCAAAGAGTTGTCACTTGCATCTACAAAGACCTGCCCAGGACTTATGCTTTCGTCCCCAAGTTCCAATCTCAACTCTACCTCAGATGAATCATCATTAAACTGCATTAAAGATCATTCATGCATCACATCAGTCATATCCAAATTTCCTTTACATATTTTGAGTTACAGTGAAACAGATGCCCAAGTAAATTGATAGCAAGTGATAAACCTTTAAGCTTTAGAAATTTAAAACTTGATAATCTATGTGGATAATATAAAGGTTCACGCATTTAACAAAAGCGGTTTGCTACAACAAGAAAGTATACCAATTGTTGTTTGGTTATCCAGTAAGACTGCATGCGGTAAACATATTACAGTTCCCTTAGTTTAGGATAAACATGAATACTTACAGGTGGTCCAAACCATGATATGGAGACAATGAAAAGTGTTCCAATTTGAGCAGTAAGAAAATTATATTAATTTAAAAAATCAGCTACAGAGCAGAGCAGAGCAGGAGTGGAAGGTTTAACCATCGAAACAATTATATTAATTTAAAAAAGTTAATGCTGTGTGACGACAATTATACAAGTGTAGTGAATTGAACAATAGAGTTAGTGAATAGACATCAATAGCGATGCTCCATATTATGTATCTCAATCATTCCCCAGACTTCGATCAATCCACATTGGAAATGCAATTAATTAACCAGAAAAGAAATCAAGTTATAGTCCCAACCCAGCAAAGCCTTGAGTATCAGAATTCACTCAATAATTAGACAATTTCGCAACTTGAGTAAGAGTAATTATATTTAAACCTCATAGTGGGTTGCATCCGTTGTGGAGAAAAATGGACGGGTGGTGCAGAGGAGAGTGCGGCTATATTTGTTAGTGGGGAAATGCGTTCGGAGAGAGAAGAATTTGTGAGAAGATGAGAATTTTTTATCATTATTATTGGTCGGAGGAGAGAAGAGGATGTTGAGAGTTGTTGCCATGGCCATCTATTCTTGATCTTGTGCGAGCCCTTCCCCCACATTACCAAACATATAAAGGATGGATAATTGGTTCAGTTCTGGATCCACACGCTCGGGTCGGAACTTTGGATGGATTGTGATTTTTTCTTTTTTTCTGAAAGGGATGAATTGTGACGTAGGGGTTGTATTGGATTAGAATTTTAAAAGACTTTTTAGCTGGAAAAAGTTCTGCAGATTTTAAAAATTTTGTAGAATTTTGATGACTTTTAAGATTTTGCAGGATTTTGTAAAACTTTTAAAATCATGATTTTAAAGGATTATGTAAGACTTTGTAGAGTTTGCAGAATTTCATGGATTTGTGATAAAAGATAAGAATTCAAGATTTTTTCATACCTTCGAATTAAAAAAAATCAAAGATAAAAAAAAAATCATAATATCATGTCCTTCTAAATAGTATTCTTCCACATATTTATAGTTATATTAATCCTCCAAGCATTAGCGTCATGTTGTTCTTGCTCTTGTTATACTATCATTTAGTAGTTTGGAATCATTAGCCGAACTCTCCCACCCACTTAGAACGTACATGAACTCTAAATCAAAATTTAAAGAGTAGGGTTTGCATGCATAAAATTTATTTTTTTATTTTTCCTTTTTTTTTTCTATTATATTTTCCTTTTACCAATGATAGCATGAACTTTATTATTTTATTACATGGTCATTTCGCACATTATATAGGCAAATATTACATAATGACATATGAAATATATAATATTAATATTATAATAATACTAGTATAAAAAATAAATATTTATCTTGTGTATAAGTTAGGATGAACAATATTGTTTTGCTGATAATAAATTTTTTAAATGAACCAATATGTATATATATATACATATATATTTAATGAATTAATTATAATAATTGTTTTTATTTATTCTAATATATATGTATGTATATATAATATTATATTAGCACTCATCACTGTAATTACTGTATCGTTGATGTTAGTATAATGACTAATAAAAGTAACCATCGAATTAAATATAAATGCATGGATAAAATTATAAGGTTAAAAATATTTTAGGTCTTAAAAAATAAATAATCATATATAAGTCAATTTGGGGATAAATAAAATCACTAATTCAAAAAGTCCTCCGAAACCCCAGGAGTTTTGATGAGATTGTTGGTATTTATAAATACACTAAAAAGTCCATCAAAATTCATCAAACCCAACAATCCTTTAAAATCCTTATAATTTTTAATAGCAGTGGATTGTTTCTAAGCCTTTTAAAATCCTTATTGAATATCAGTGGATTGTTTTTAAATCTTTTAAAATTTTGATTGAATACCAGTAGATTGTTTTTAAATCTTTTAAAATCCTAATTGAATACCAATATATTTTTTTATAAGAAAAAAATCCTTTAAAATCCTACGAAATCCCAAATGAATACATCCCCCTTATACAATTTGTTGTGTGTAAATATCGTGAGATTATTTTATTTTTATTTTTGAATGTACTTTCTCCATTTCAGATTTTTTTTCCTTTTTATTAATTTTTTGTGATGATGATATAATAAAAATAGAAAAAAAAAGTTCAGATGAAAATAGGAATATTTATCGTGGAATATTCTAAAAATAAAGATGAATTACCACGTGCAAACAATATTAGAAAGACCATTTACAAAAGATGAAAGTCCGATCTAATAATACGAACTAGAGAAAAATCTAACATTCCTAACAAGTTGATGCGCTAAAACATTAGCAAGAGGATTGACCAAATTAATAGAAGAATCGGGTGTAATATATAAAATTGAAAGAAAAAAGTATAAGAGAAGAAAGAACGAGAGAAACCCCATGGCCCGGGGATGGAAGTTGAATAAAAGGAGGTGATGGACCTCATTAAAAACCTAGCCGTAAACCACCCTTGTGGAGAAACCGGACGTAGGATAAAAAGAGCACAACCATCAGACCCCACTCCCAATAAGCAAAGGCCCTGAATACAAAGCCTAGAAAACCAAGGCCAGACCGCCCCTCAACCACACCAAAAGAAAAGATAATTAACCAGACATAGATCTAGCTTACCCTTTATTCATATCCTCAAACATGATGCTAGTAAGGACGTCCGGTGGTGAACCGTTCCATGAACCGCAAAGGTGAATAGCGACA
This sequence comes from Prunella vulgaris, assembly GCA_026898435.1. Lineage (NCBI taxonomy): Eukaryota > Viridiplantae > Streptophyta > Magnoliopsida > Lamiales > Lamiaceae > Prunella > Prunella vulgaris. The sequence goes on along the minus strand of JAPKLY010000166.1, from coordinate 15,869 downwards.
AGAGTATGGGCAACCCTGTTGCCCTCCCGGAAAATGTGCGAGTAAGTGATCGACATATCCCTGGATTTATGCATAACCTGACTCCAAAGTCCTGAGATTCGCCAAGGAATCAATTGTACCTGCTGTTTTAACGTCCTGACCGTCAGGAGGGAATCCGATTCTAACCAAAGTTGTGACCAGCCTCGTGCGTGAGCGAACTCCACCGTAAGCAGTGCTGCGACCAGCTCTCCTTCCAAAGCCATGCCTGTACCACCTGATTTGGCAAAAGCCGACAAGAAATAACCCCGGGAGTTCCGAAACACAGCCCCAACAAAAGTGGTCGCCGAGCTAAGTGATGCGTCCACGTTAACTTTGATGCAACCTGGAGGAGGGGGCCGCCAGCGGACAACAAGTGAAAATCTGCGTGCCCTCGGGTTAAGTGTCGCTCCAAAAGCTCTAGCGATGAAGAGGTCCCTCACGGACCCATCACGCTTTGCCTTAATGAGAAGAGATCCATCCGTAACTGCTGTAATCCAAGCAATGCTACGACGTGCAGAGGGTTCAACATTATCAAAAACATATTTATTCCTTACGTTCCAAATACTCCAAGCGCAAGTGACAAATGCCAAGCTCCAAATATCATTGACCAAATTAATAGAAAATTGCTGGAATAAACTCATTTATCTGCTTGCATTTGAACCAAGTTAATAAATAATACTTGAGTGTAGCTCCGCCATCAGTCGCTCAACTTTGAAAATTACAAAATCACTCTTAAAAAAAAAGGGTATGTTTGTTTTGGGACTAGCTCGGATGGACGTAGGACTTTGCGATCATGCTCCACACGAGTTTAGGATTTAACATCCGAATTTCACATTCCAAACTCAATCTCCACACCTAAAAATACCTATTAAACCTATTATTACTCTTTCCAACACAACACTCATAAAATATCTATTATATCTATAAAATCAATCATTATCACACTTTAATTTGACATAAACATCCTACCCTACTAAAATCTCAAAACAAACACATATTTTTACTATTCATCAAGGTTTTCACACTCAGAATTTCAAGATCATAACTTGCTACGACCCGTTAAATCCCAAAACAAACATTAACCTAAAGGAAAGACAGACTGGCATTGCGGCATGCATGTATATCAATATACATGATTAAGAATATGAGAATTTGTGCATAAATGTTAAAATCTGAGCATATAAATTAAAATATGAAATATATATCTATAGTATATTAAAAAGTGTCTTGTTGTGTAAAACATTTTTGGACATATTTGCCCTTACCTCTTAGTGATTTGCACAATTTAATCCTTTCTTTAAACCCATTTTCACCATTAACACCCACTCTCCGCAGACGGTTATGTCTCATTTACGACTCCTCGCTAACGCCTCTTCTCTGTTTCCCCGATACAACACTCACCGACCATTAGTTCAATTTCGGTCCTTCACCTCAAATTACCGTCGTTTCCATCCACCGTGAACATCCGCCCCAACGCTTCATCACCAACGCCGCCGCTCGCCAACACTTTATTCCTGTTAACATTAGAAGGGAGCATCTGCCTCAGAAAAATGTATTCGAGAGACTTTCATAAAGCATTCCTTTTATGTTGCTCCGCTCCCTTCCCTCGATGAGAAGTCATTACTAAAAAAAAACTAGGCAATCAGCACAGTTGTCTCCGTGCAAACCAATTTTATGCGCGTAGTCGTGAATTCAGATATGAAAGTGGAAGATTTTGATGATTTGGAACTGCTGTGCAGGCGAAAGATGTACCGAAGAAAATAATGAGGCAAGTGTTTGTAGGAGACATGTTCTTCTAGGGTCGATTGATTGGGTGACAAAAAGAGAGGGGATTGATAATGAGTTTGAGCGGAACAGTTAGATTTTGGATTCTTCGAATGTGGATCATTTGCTTGTCTGTTTTTCGGTGGAGCAGCCGAAAATTGAGAATCTACTGGAATTCCATTCGCTCTTTGCATTGAACAAAGTAGAGCTCGCCCTGGCAGATGAGGTTTGAATACTTTTTTCTTGCTGACTAAATTGAGATAAACTGAATTTTATATTTGTTGAAGTTTAATTCTTATTAAAATTATAGCAGTGATTTCTAATGCTTTTAAGATCATTTTGATCTTTCTTTTTTTAGTCTAATTTCTGATTGATGATTCTAATTTGTGTCCGGTGGCAGGGGTGACTTTGATTCGATTTTGCAAATAATGGTAAAATCGTTTAAATTTGGTTTATAAAGTAATTAATCTCCCTGTAAATTCGATTTTAGTATTCATCTTCATTATTTTACTTGTAATTGATGTATCTGTTTTTCGCTATTTGTTTGTAAGTCCTCTTGTATTTTAAGTGTTCCACTATAATATTAGCATGTCTATAATTTGAGAATTCGAACTAAGCAATTGCTATCCTCCATAACAGATGATGACCCATATGTTCGGAAGACAACAACTATATGTGTTGCTAAACTTTATGACATTAATGTTGAGTTAGTGGAAGATATAGGTTTCTTGGATGCCCTCAAGGATTTATATCAGACAACAACCCTATGGTTGTTGCGAATGCTATTGCTGCGCAGCTGCGGTGGAGAGAGTTTTAACTGTGAAGAGGGTATATGGCAAGGGATTGCACTGGAGGTGGCACTGGAATTCCTATTTGTGTAAGCGCGCAAGGATTTTTTTCCGGATATCCATCTATTCTATGCTATGTGCTATCTGGAATTAGTTTGGGCATGATGATCATACACGTGACAGGAATGGATATGGTTATCAGAGCGGTTGTGGTGGCAGCTGCGGTGGCGGAGACTGTTTCAACTGCAGAGAGTTTGGGAATATGGCATGGGATTGCACCGGAGACAGCGCTGGAATTTCTCTTTGCGTAAGTGCATTATTAGCGTTTATTACTTATGCATGATTTTTAACATTTTTTTAAAGCTTTTGATTATTAGTTATCATTCTTTATTGCTTTCTTATACACATTTTCCAGATATAAAAAATTACATGTAAAAATGAATTGTGATTATGCAATATTTTTTGTTATAGTTTCAAAATCTAATTCATGAGCTACATGGTTTTTTTGCATTATTAACAGTTGATACATCAATTTCATTCTCTTATCAGCACAATTTCAAATCTCAGAGATGCAAAACATGACAGTTTTATTACACAAACTTCAAGCTAACTTTATCCTATGAATCCCCTCATGTTTGTTTTTGCATTTGATGGTGTCCTGTTATCATATTCCTTTTACTATTTCACTTTTTCCTTATTCTAGCTTCACTAAAATTTGGAACATGGATGATGATGCAGGGCAAAGGATATATCATCCTATTTCAGAAGAATCCCACAACATGAAAACATAAAAAACCTCTGATGTTCAAGTGGAGGCCATCCAGGAAAATGATTTGATGTTATTTTCATCATCTCATTCCAAGAAACTCGATCCGATTCTTCTTCAAACTACAGCAGCATAAGAGAATCTAACCATCTTACAGATTCTGTCACCCTCATCTCATCTCTAAGCTTTCAAGATGGATCATCAGAAAGGGAATTCATGGGCCTTTCGTCGAGCAAAAGCACCAATGCTCGCGTCGTAGCAGTCGCACACCATTCCTTCTCTTGAAACTTTTGTTAAAAAAAATCTATCATTTTGGCCCCTCCCTTTTCGCCAATTTGAGATTTTGGCCCATCTATGAAAAATCTTTAAATTTAACAGCCATCTCTTCCAGAAGATCAAGGCGCATGTCTCACTCCACTGCTCGGGCCACTCTTGGTCTCACTTAACCTAAAAAGATCGATTCCCACAGGTTTTTTTTATGTTGTTGTAGTAGACTTACTTTTTATTATTAATTTGGCACTTTTAAGTTTGATGTAATGGGTTAAATTGGAAATGTTTGAATTTATGGGCCTTTCGTCGAGCGAAAGCACCAATGAATGTGTCGTAACTTTTGTTAAAAAAATCTATCATTCTGGCCCATTGCTTCAGCCATAGATACAGGTTCGTTTCATATGTGTGATCCAGATATTTGAATTAACTTGCTATATTTTTTTATTGATTTGTATTCATTGGGTTGGAATTTGATTGAGTTTTTAAACGTTGCAGGAGCTCTGTTGGGTACTTTTGATGACTATGCATTCAAACCAGAATCAAAGCAGCCACCTCTCAAGACGTTGGACATCATTGACCTTGGTGCTGGAACGGGGATTGATTAAAAGCTTATGCTATTGCTAAGTTGTTCATGTCTCTTACTCATACACGTTCTTGCTTTCTCAAACCAGCTTTTACTCTCTAAATTCCATCTACCACTTTCTTCTAATATGATTTTTGTTTTGTTCGGCTGCACACAGGATTATCTTAAAACAGTAGTCCCCACTTAACTCCTTGTCGACTGCGGCTTGCACCTTGTCATCATCAACTCAGTTTTTCATACTTGCCCTTAATTAATTTACCTTTTCCCAATCTTTGACTTTTGGGGTTTATGATGTCTTAAATTGCTTTCTAAGTTCCTTTTTGTTTGTGTGGTTAATGGATTTAGGTTTAACTTATTTATTTGCTTCTGGGGATGATCTTACTATTTTGATCTCCTCGTGTATTCAGCCAGATAACAGTTTTTGTCATAATTTATTCGAAAGTTGCCATTTCTGCTCTTACTTTTGCCACTCCCCTTACATTGCATCTATTGATGCTTATACTTCCGGATGTACAAGATGTCTATACTCCTCTTGAAACTGATGTTATTGTTCAGCTTGCTGAGGTTGAATCTCTTATTCTTTCTTGGGATTACATGTGCAAAATTTAATTATAGTTATATGTTCTATATATATTGAGCTCCCTTTTACTTCTAGTTTTTTTTTTTCAAAAAATAAAGTCTGGACTCTTTGGAGAATGTTATGTGATCTATGCCTCAAATCATGTACAATATTTGCAAACATGTTGACAATAATATTGGTTAAATGTAGTGCCACGAGCATTTGGAGATGTTGCTGGAAAGCATTCCTACAATATTTCAGAAAAATAGAATTGCTCATTCAGCTTTTGGGGCTGCAGCAAAGGTATGATTCATTAATATATCTTGTGATCAGGTTTATTTTAGTTGGTATAGATTTGACCTTTCTCCTTTCCTTGTTCTTCTTGTAGAGGCTTTTTTTTTTTTGGTTGGAGGGGGAAGGGGGATTGTGTTCACTGCATCTTGCTCCAAAAAATCGTGATCTCTACAAATAGAGCATGCAATTTTTGCGGGACCTTAAAATATTTGCAACAACGTCCATAGCACAAAGGCTTTCAGGGACAAGTTATGGTGAGACAAGTAGTTTGAAATATTATGATATAAAATGCTCTGAATCAGAAGTAGTTAAAATTTCAACTCACTTGTTTGAAAATTTGTGGTTATTTGATCCCATCCAATTTATTATATTTTCTCATGAGCTTGCACGTGATATGTGACTTTTAAATCTGGTATGTGGACAATGAAGAATACTGGTGGCAATAGGAGGACATGATTATTCTTATGATATTTTACTACTAATATGCTATATTGTTGTGTGATTGCATGTGAGTGATTTTGTTGGGCATTTGATGTATCAATTGATTTATGATTTTGTGTCTTTGTGGTGATGTATTGCTTGTAGATTGGCTGAAGTTTGAGGGGCATGATTTATGTCTTCTTGAGAAGCTTATAATTAAACTATTCTGAGCAAATATATTAATGTTTTGTTATATTTGATGTATGCATTGTGGAATATGTGTGTGAGGAGAATGTTTTTGAGATGTGGTGTGTCTTTTATTTTGGGATTGATAAATTTAGTATTAAATAGAGATCTTATTTGCATTTATTGTTCAGCTATGTATTGTAAACGTCCTTTATCTTTTGACATTGCATTATAAAGTCAAGCACATCTGGGAGTTTCTTGTCTTTATGCTCTATTAGTTGTATAGATGACCATTAAATTACATAAATATTATTGAATTGGGAGAAGTTTCTCTAACTAGGCGATATTTTCCTAGAGCTTTGGAAGTATTGAACTTTACTCCCTCAATAGTAAGACAATCCGAGCAATGTATTAACACCGGGACCTGCATTAGGAGAAAGGGAACAACAAACATATTTATTAAGATAATTAACTACATCTATGTGCTTTTAGATCTTGATTTTATATTTCTCCCTTCTGATTTAAGATTTGATGTCATTGTATCCAATTGTTTTAGTGCCTGCTAAGTTACATTTTCCCATAGTTTTACTCCCGAGTATTAATAACATTCTCCTCTGTTGATTAAATGCTTCTGAGTCCAACCAAAGGCCCAAACCTGAAATTAATTCCCTTATCCGTGCTTTTTAGTTTATAGCTCAGGAACCATAGTGGCAGATGGCGGAGGCGGCGGATAAAGGGATCTTTGGAAGGAACTCCCACTTGGGCTTTCATAGCAGTTTGTTTTGTGTTCATCTTTTTAGGTATTTTTTAGAATACTTGATACATTTTGCTGGTCATGTGAGTGCTTATTTTTCTCTTTATTTTCCTAGATCATCAAATTAATTTCATATTTCTTGATTCAATCAATTTAAATGTAGATATGTTTTAACACGTATATTTATGTATGTAGTGACACATAAAACATAAGAAAAGTGCTCTGTATGAATCTATAGAGAAGCTCAAGTCATGCTTGTAGCTCTTTTGGGAGTTTAAACAGTTTTGGTACCATAATTTGCATTATCACCTGCAAAGTTGTCATTCTTAAGGGATGTTGTCATGTTGGTGATATTGTCATGTAGTGGTTTCGCTACCTTTGGCTAATTCAAAATATTATAGACAAAATTATTATTACATGGTTCTGTACTCAACTACGATATTTTCTTCTTGGGCTTCTTCTGGAGAAATTTTCCCATGTCACATAATTACATTATCCCGACTCTGCCCATTTAGCTTAAAAGAGAAGGAAAGTTTAATAGAATGTATAAAAATAATCATTCGGAAAATTTACTAATCGGTATTAAATGGATAAAATTAAATACATATGCTGCACAAGTCTTTGATATGAGGAGATGATTTAGGGACTTTATGGTTAACATTTCTCCATCAGCTGGAATTTTTGTCTTCAGTGCAGAGTATAAACATAGTGGTAGATACAATTGTTTTTAATGTGGTTGGTGTTGATCTGAAGGATGACACACGTGAATGAAGTACACTTAGCTGCATCTCCTTGGATATTTGAAGATTCATGTGGTCTATAAAAAGGAATGGCTTTATGGTGTTCCTTTTTGTTTGGTAATTCCTCCTATAAAATTTATACATTCTTTTATCAAGATAAAAATGAGAATATTTGGTTTTTAGTTTAGTTCAAAACCGTTCATACTGCTTCAGAGAAGATGTCAAGACATGTTGATGGTCTATTTTATTTTAGTAATAAATAGTGATTGACACATAATTGGACTTTTTTTTTCTTTGGGTGGGTTAGCAAATGAAATATGACAGCATGAACATGAGTTTCATTTAGCAGGCGCAAATTTGAGTATACAAACTCTTAAGTAGGGAGGCGTATCACCAAGACTAACATCCATAGTTATGACCCTTGACATGAAAAGAATACAAGCAGCACAACTATGTATTGATGTTTATCTGTAATACATTTGGGTATATTTGGTGTAATAGATAAAATAAACAATATTACCTAAACATGAATAATTTTATTCTTTAAATCAAACATACTCTTAAAAGGATGTATGTATCAATGAATAAATAGTATATAATGGTCATATTCTGGTACTCTTTTTGTTTCTAAATCACAACATTTTCAATACTTTTAGCAGACAACGTGCGCATAGCACGTGTACCCCAACTAGTAATTATTAAAATATGTCAAAGCTTTATCAACTCTCATTCATGTGCTCCGCCCGTTTGTAGTGAAAAAGTGTTGGTGTGCAATTCTTGAATTTTTATTTTTTAATACTCTCTCAGTTTGTCCCAAGATAATTTTCACACTTTTTTTATATAGACATCCCAACTCTTTTTTCACACTCCAAAAAAGAAAACAACCCACACTCACTAAAATCAATAAAATACACTTTTATATTTTACTCCATCTGTCCCCTTATAAGTTGTTCATTGGGCACTAATATTAAAAAGGGTATAAAAATATTGATATAGTACATGTGATGTAATGGAGAAAAGTAAAAAAAATAATGGGAATAATGTAAAAGGTATTGAAAATAATAATAAAGAAGGGAATAGTAATTTTCCAAAAAGGTAAAAAAAACAAATGAGCAGCATATTGTGGAACGGACGGAAATGGTAAAATGAGCAACTTATAGTGGGATGGAGGGAGTATTATTTAACTTCACACTCATATACTTTACTTTTTTAATATACGTGCAACCCAACATATGAAAAAAAAAAAATTAGACGGAGGGAGTAAATTTTTTTTGTTTGGTAACCGATAAAAATAGTACTCGAACATAATCTTTTAGTATTAAGTATTGGGAGCTCTAATCAATGTTTGTACGTAAATAGATTGTTGTGGATACAAGCTGTGTGAGACCATGTTTATCAGCGACTTATGAGGGTAGGTCGCGGGAAAAAGACAAAAAAAATGAAAATGAAAAAAAAAAAGGGAGCATCGACCCGTGTTGTGTCACAGCATTCCTACTCAACTATGGGGGCCAATCATTTGTTGACACATGTCAGCTCTTGATTGGTTACCCATATTTTATAGATAATGTATTTTATCTTAAAAATTACTAATTTAAAAAAATATATACCAAAATTCGTATTTTTTCATTCTCTATAAATAGAGACCACACTTGATATATTTTGGAGCACATTAAAAATCACTCTTTTTTTCTCATAATTTCTCTTCATCTTCAATGACAGATCCAAATAATCCATATTTTCTCAATTCTGAAGAGTATCCCAACTCCCAAAATTATCCAAACACTCAAAATTATTCAAACTCTCAAAATTTTCTTGATTTTGGAAGCTATTCAAATTCCCAGTTTTCTCTAAATCCCAATCAAGTTCCCACATCTTCAAACATCCAAAACTTCCATAACATCTCTCGAAATTTATTTGAAGATATTCAACAAACAAACACAAGTTCTCAGAAATGTGTAAATTCTATTCCATGGGGTTTGAAAGAAGATAAGGCTCTCATGTTGAGTTACATTTTCGTCAGCGAAGATAACGTGCGTGTAAAAAATTAAAAAAATACTCTAATTTGGGGATGAGTGGCGAAAATGTTCAAAGCAGCTCGAGTAGAAAATCCACAAGAAATACACAAAAGAAACGTGGATTCACTAAAAGGTCGTTACAGACGTCTGAACGAAACTGTGAACAAGTGGATTGCTGCTTACAAGGAAGCATATAAAATGAAAAGGAGCGGAAAGAGCGACAAAGATGCTGAGACAACTGCTCACACTATTTATGAGGAAAGTAGTAAAGCTTAGTTTCTCGATTTACATGTATTTCAAACAATTATGATTAACCATCCAGAGTGGGAGTTGAATCTGAGTCGTGACTCAACACATGCTCTGTTGGGAAATGATTAATAAAATATTTTGATATAATCCCAAAGACTCCTCTGATAAGCTAAAGAGTTGTAAAGCTTAGAAAATAGCCTAACTATTAGGAGACTATGTCAAAAAGTTAGAAAAACTAAGTTATAAAAATCAGGCTACCTTAGATAAAACTAGCCTGATGTATAGCAGACTAGCATGATGAAGAGTTAGGAGATACACCCATCTCTGAAGAAAGGCACCTCAGGAGACTGAGTATAAGTGACCTGACAAACTCATCTGAAGAGACAAGCCTGATGCATTTAATACACTTCAGTATTAAATGAGAGTAGTTGCAACACTTAAATGAAGTGTTAAATGCAACAAATAGAATATTCTAAGTCATCTGATGAAAAGACAGAAGACTTCAATATAACCGTCTGACTGGACTGAAGAACAATTAAGTAAGACAAATGAGAAGCTGCCACCTATGTACGGGCCTGACACAAAAGACTAACCTGTCAGTACCAAGTTAAGAAGTAACCAACAACCTAGGATGACACAGTTTTCAAAGGCTGCTGCATTAACTCTAAGCAGGCATTTAATGAGCTTTCAACCATTAATGCTTAAGAGTTGACTATCCAAAATCTGAAGAAGATCTTGAAGAACGTTAGACTACAACAATTTGACATATTTGACCATTCCAAAATCTGAGCAAGATTTTGAAGAACGTTGGATTACCAAAATAGCTTAATTTGAAACTATCTTTCCAATGGATAGTCCTTCAAATTAAGTCTATAAATACAGCAGTTGAAGAAGAAGCTAAGCACGGGAAACTATCAAGCTCATCTAAAAATCTAAAGCTCTCCAAAGTTCACTTCAATTCTCTAGCACTCGAAATCACACAAGTTTCTCAAGTGCTTACATTGTTTAGAGCTCAACTCTGTAATTAGGCCTACACTGTAATATCCTAGAAGCCTACTGAGATAACCCAACCTAGATATTGTTCATCATTATAAAGGGTTATCTCAACCTTAGTTGGAGAACTCAAGCCCTTAAACTGAAAAAGGTTCAAGGCTGTGAGTTGGAAGAAAGTAAGCCGAGTAGTGTCTTAGTCTGAAATCTTGAGAGGACTAGGACTCGGGGAAAATCCTAGAGATCAAGAGAAGTTGTTCTTGATCAGTGCACTTTGGCACTCTAAAACAAGGAATTCCTGAGGTTAAGGAATTCTTCTGTTAAATCAAGAAAAGTGAATGTAGGAGAATTTAACTCCGAACCACTATAAATCCCCTGTGTTCTTATTGCTTCTTTCTTTTGTGTGTCTTGATAAAACTTTGAAAAGGTGTTGAATTAATCCGCTGCAAAATCTAAACTTTGATCAAATACACAGGTCACCTATCAAGGGACCTTTCAAGTCCACTGAACTTTTAACAGGTCACCTGTGTTCTTAAGTCTGTTGTAAAACCCATATTTTCAAAAATCTGTATTTACATGTGTATTCCCCCCCTATACACCTGTTATTGTTTATCTGGGACCAACAAGTGGTATCAGAGCGGGGGTTCTAAGAACCACTACCTTGCCATGTCATAAGTGGTCATTTGAACTGATCTGACTAACCCTTTTTTAAAGTATTTTCTAGAATGTCTACTCAAGCAGAAGGATCAACTAACGCAGGGAACACAGCCACAGGAGCAACCAATACTAATGTTGTTGGGAGTTCAGACTCCAACATGGGAACCAATCCTCTCAACCATCTATCACACCACAAGCTGCCCCAGTTTCCAGTAGAGGGCTATGACTTCTGGAAGATCAGAATGAAGGCTCACCTAGCCTGTGTACATGATGAAATGCTCAGGGTCATTACCAAAGGTCCCTTTGTCTTTATGACTGCTAATCCTAGGATCACACAAGCTTAAATCAATGATCCTAGAGAAGAGTGGCCTAAGGATGAAGATGATTTTACTGCTGATGAGAGGAAGAGACATAATCTCAACTTTGTAGCAATGAACATATTATACACAACCATTCCTGACTCTGTCATGGGAAGGGTTGTTCATTGCACAACTGCAAAAGAGATTTGGGATACTTTGGCTCTCCTATGTGAAGGCACTGTCAAAATCAAGGAAAACAAATTGTCAGTGGCTGTTCAAAAGTATGAACAATTCTCAATGGAATCAAATGGGACCATTGATCAACTTGATGGCAGGTTCACTGACATCATGAATGAGATAAACTCCCTTGGAAAGGTTTATACCAAGAGGGAGGTTGCTCTCAAAATTCTCAGGGGACTCTCACCTAGGTGGGATGTCTATTTTGTCATGATGCAGAATACAATAGACTTGTCCAACATGTCCATGCAACAAGTATTCTCAGAACTCAAGGCCTATGAGTTCGATTTAAACAGAAAAAGAGCTACAAAAGAGCTTTCCTCCTCTGAGAAAGGAGTAGCTTTCAATGCAAGCAGTTCTGAAGTTGAACCAGCCAAGATCAAGAAGGCCAACAAGCCATGTAAATCAGAGATCAAAGCTGAGCTGAAAGAAGAAATGAACCTTCTAGCAAGGAGGTTTGAAAAACCGAATTCAAGATTTGGGAAATACAAGAGATACTATCAGGACACCAAGGAGAAGAAATCCATGTTTACTCCTAGGGATGAGAATGAGCCTGAGAAAGAATACAAGAGAAATCATAAAGGTGAAGAATCCACCTCAAAGTCAGACTCCAGAAGAAAAGATAGGGAAGAAGCTGATGATGATGATCCCAAGAGATGCTACCATTGAAATAAGATAGGGCACTTTCAGTATGACTGCCCTCAGCTGAGTACAAAGGAGAGAAAGGAAAGACAAGCCAAGAGGGATAGAAGACTGGAAAGAAGAGAAATGGTGGCAGAAGATGAGCAACTGCAAGCTCATCTGAGGAGATGTTCACTGATAGCAGTGATGATGATCTTTGCCTCATGGCCGATGAGGAACCTGAGGTACAATCCCATCTTTGTCAATTAGTAGAACACTCACCTAAGCCTAGCTCAGAGTCAGCAGGGGACCTTAACCTTCAGTTCTCTTTAGAACAGTTGATGGTTGACTTCTCCAGGCTGCAAGAAGCATACCCACTCTTGAGGAAGAAAATAGAAAGCTAGCCACTGAGAATTCCAAGCTAGCTGAGTCTGAAAATGAGGCAGATCTTGTTTCAGCATCCCAAACCATTGCCTTGATAAATGAAGTGGAAACACTCAAGAGTTAGGTCAGTGCAAAGGATGAATTGATCAGGGGACTGACTAATGAGCAGATCAGACTAGCTAGTGAAAATAATGAGTTAGTGATCCAAATCAAAACTCTAATCATCAATGCAAATATGTTGAAAAAATCTTAGGATCATCTGCTGAGAAAGTTAGAAGCTCTGAATAAACCTTCTTTTGCTATAGAGGAAATTCTGAGCCTGCAAAATAGTTTAGACAGCAGACATAGGATAGGATTCTTCCCATGCACATCCTCAGATGGTCCTTTCAACACTGTGAAGAGAGAGTGTTTGTAAGGTCCTCTGAGAATCCCAAAAGGATCCTTGATAAGGGCAAGAGGCCTGCTAAACCGACTGAGGAGGTGATAGTGCCTAGTAGACCTATTGAAAAGGCTAGAACAACATATACACCCCCCAGGAGAGACTCCAAGAAGGGTCAATTCCAAGGAAGGAATCAACCTTCAAGAAACAAGTGGAGTAGTGTTCAGTACACCTATCCTCAACCTAAAACATCTCCCAGGAGACAATCTAGACAAAGGACAAACTGACCTGAACCCACTGTCAGGGGAGTTGACAGAAGGGTTCATTATAGGGGACCTCCCTCATATGTGCCCTATGAGAGGAACTATACCCTTCCTTATCAACAGCACTTTAGGCCAGTTGCACCAAGGTCCTCTAGGAACAGGAGGAATGTCAGGCCACCTGTTCCACAGAGGACCAACACTTATAGACAGTCAACTCCTAGGGTATCTAGGGAGCCCACTGTATATGTAGATGTTTATGGGAGAAGAATCAGTCAGTCCAAAGTAATTAGGACTGTTAAGCAGATTTGGATCCCAAAAGGTACAGCTAACCAAATTGGACCCAACACAAGATGGGTACCTAAGTATTAATTTTTATGCAGGACTCCTTGAAATCTCAAGATGATTGGTACCTAGATAGTGGTTGCTCAAGGCACATGACAGGCAACCAAAGTCTCCAGACAAACTACAAAGAAAAGAAAGGCCCACAGGTCACTTTTGGTGACAACTCCAAAGGAATCACAAAAGGTTATGGTACCCTGATGATAGGGTCAGTCCAGCTAACAAATGTATTGTATATCAGTGGACTGAAACATAACATGCTATCTATAAGTCAATTTTGTGATAAAGGCTATAATGTTGAGTTCTCAAGTAACCTGTGTTGTGTAAGAAATGCATCAAACACACAGGTACTACTAATAGGGTCAAGGAAAGGAAATGTTTATCTTGCAGATTGGAGACCATGTCCAGATAAGACCTGTCTCATTGCCAAAGGCTCTAGTGACCTGACTTGGCTATGGCACAGAAGACTCAATCACCTGAACTTCAAAACACTCAATAATATATCAAGGTTGAGTCTAGTGGAAGGGATACCTAATGAGGTGTTCAACAAGGATCACATTTGCAAAGCTTGCCAAGAAGGGAAGCAAATTAGAGCCTCATTCAAGGGTAAACCAAATCCCTCCACTGACAGGGTACTCCAACTACTACACATGGACCTATTTGGACCTGTTACACCAGCAAACATCAATGGAAGCAAATACACACTGGTGGTAGTTGATGACTTTTCCAGATTCACTTGGGTGATCTTCATGTCTAGCAAGAAGAAAACTCAACTCAGGCTACCTGAACTTCTAAAGAAGCTATCAAATGAGAAGTGTCTATCTATTGTCAAGATAAGATCTGATAAAGGTATTGAGTTTATTAATTCCATTATTACTGACTTTTGCAATGAGTTAGGTATATCCCATGAGACCTCAGCTGCAAGAACACCCCAATAAAATGGGGTAGCTGAAAGAAGAAACAGGACACTAAGATAGGCTGCCAGAACCATGCTTGCTGATGCATAAATTCCCAAAAGGTTCTGGGCTGAAGCCATTCATACAGCCTGTTACACTCAAAATAGGTCCATGCTCACCAAAACTCAAGGCAAAACCCCCTATGAGCTGTGCAATGGTAGGAAACCTCAGGTATCCTACTTACATATATTTGGTTGTAAGTGTTTCATTCACAACAATGGAAAGAGACAATTGAAAACCTTTGATAGCAAAGCTGATGAAGGAAGCTTCCTTGGATATTCCCAAATCAGTAGATCTTTCAGGGTATATAATCTCAGAACCCTTGTGGTGGAAGAAACACCCCATGTTGTCTTTGATGAATCTACTCTTGAGTCCAGGAAAGATCAGACCATCAAGGATATCACTGATAGAATGATTAGTTTGACCCTGGATAAGTCCACTGACAAGTCAGTGGACGCATACCTTCCAACATGGGACAACCTAGGATTACATGACTCAGGAGATGGCACACAGAGGACAAACCAACCTGAGGGAATCAACAATGATGGAAATGAGCTGAATGACACAATCCCAGCTCCTCAGGTAACATCTGTCAATGAAGAAGCTGGCCAAGCTGAGATAGAAACTAAGCCTAATATTCAGGGGGAAGCCAGACTAGACTGTGCTAATAACTTTGAAGCAACCCTGAATGATGACTCAGGCTTCCTCCCCTCTGCTCTCTCTCCTGACTTACTTAATGCTGCCCAATCTAATGACTCAATCCCAGAAGAAGGGATATCCCCTGTGGATAACCCCACTGAGAGAGGACAATCCAAAAGAAGCTGGTTGATTGATCATCCAATCAATCAGATTCTTGGAGATCCTAACCTTGGAGTCAAGACTAGAAGTTTTCATGGTGAAAATGCTCTCTTTTGTTGTTTTCTATCAGCTCAGGAACCCAAGACAATAGATGAAGCATTAAAAGACCCTAATTAGATCATTGTCATGGAAGAATAACTGAATCAATTCACAAGAAATCAAGTATGGGAGCTAGTCAAGAGGCCCAAGCATGCAAACATCATTGGAACCAAATGGGTCTTCAAAAACAAGAAGGATGAAAATGATGTAATTTTCAGAAACAAAGCAAGGTTGGTGGCAAAAGGGTACTCTCAAGTTGAAGGGTTTGACTATGATGAAACATTTGCACCAGTAGCCAGACTAGAGGCTATCAGGCTACTCCTTACATGTGCTGCCCACAAGAGATTCAAAGTCTATCAAATGTGATAGGGAGTGAATATGCCAGTTCCCAGATGTCACTGGCTAGAGAACGATCCCATGTTTAAAGAAGAAATCCCAGAT